>JAWPHD010021775.1:0-27198 GCA_037043455.1 Cyrtodaria siliqua
ACGTATATATATTCAGTTCTTACAAGACATATATATTCAGTTCTTACACATATATTCAGTCTTACACATATATATTCAGTTTCTGATGCATATATATTCCGTTCTTACACATATATATTCAGTTCTGAGTGCATATATATTCCGTTTCTTACACATATATATTCAGTTCTTACGCATATATATTCAGTTCTTACACAATATATTCAGTTCTTACGCATATATATTCAGTCTTACACATATATATTCAGTTCTTACGCATATATATTTAGTTCTTACTCATATATATTCAGTTCTTATGCATATATATTCCGTTCTATCAAATATATATATTCAGTTCTTACGCTTATATATTCAGTTCTTACGCATATATATTTAGTTCTTACGCATATATATTCAGTTCTTACGCATATAATATTCAGCTCTTACGCATATATATTCAGTTCTTACGCATATATATTCAGTTATTACGCATATATATTCAGTTCTTACGCATATATATTCAGTTATTACGCATATATATTCAGGTTCTTACACATATATATTCAGTTCTTACGCATATATATTCAGTTCTTACTCATATATAGTTCAGTTCTTACGCATATACATTCCGTTCTATCAAATATATATATTCAGTTCTTACGCTTATATATTCAGTTCTTACGCATATATATTTAGTTTCTTACGCATATATATTCAGTTCTTACGCATATATATTCAGTTCTTAGGCATATATATTCAGTTCTTACGCATATATATTCCGTTCATACGCATATATATTTCGTTCTTACGCATATATATTCAGTTCTTACGCATATATGTTCAGTTCTTACGCATATATGTTCAGTTCTTACACATATATATTCAGTTCTTGACGCATATATATTCAGTTCTTACGCATATATATTCAGTTCTTACGCATATATATTCAGTTCTTACGCATATATATTCCGTTCTTACGCATATATATTCAGTTCTTATGCATATATATTCAGTTATTACGCATATATATTCAGTTATTACGCATATATATTCAGTTCTTACGCATATATATTCAGTTCTTACGCATATATTTTCAGTTCTTACACATATATATTCAGTTCTTACGCATATATATTCAGTTATTACGCATATATATTCATTTCTTACACCTATATATTCAGTTATTACGCATATATATTCCGTTCTTACGCATATATATTCAGTTCTTACGCATATAGGTTCAGTTCTTACGCATATATATTCCGTTCTTACGCATATATATTCCGTTCTTACGCATATATATTCAGTTTTTACGCATATATATTCAGTTCTTACGTATATATATTCAGTTCTTACACATATTATATTCAGTTCTTACACATATATATTCAGTTCTTACACATATATATTCAGTTCTGATGCATATATATTCCGTTCTTACACATATATATTCAGTTCTGAGGCATATATATTCCGTTCTTACACATATATATTCAGTTCTTACGCATATATATTCAGTTCTTACACATATATATTCAGTTCTTACGCATATATATTCAGTTCTTACACATATATATTCAGTTCTTATGCATATATATTTAGTTCTTACGCATATATATTCAGTTCTTACGCATATATATTCAGTTCTTACGCATATATATTCAGTTCTTACACATATATATTCAGTTCTTACGCATATATATTCCGTTCTTACGCATATATATTCAGTTCTTACGCATATATATTCCGTTCTTACGCATATATATTCAGTTTTTACGCATATATATTCAGTTCTTACGTATATATATTCAGTTCTTACACATATATATTCAGTTCTTACACATATATTTTCAGTTCTTACACATATATATTCAGTTCTGATGCATATATATTCCGTTCTTACACATATATATTCAGTTCTGACGCATATATATTCCGTTCTTACACATATATATTCAGTTCTTACGCATATATATTCATTTCTGACGCATATATATTCCGTTCTTACACATATATATTCTGTTCTAACACATATATATTCAGTTCTTACGCATATATATTCAGTTCTTACGCATATATATTCATCTCTTACGCATATATATTCAGCTCTTACGCATATAATATTCAGCTCTTACGCATATATATTCAGTTCTTAGGCATATATATTCAGTTCTTACGCATATATATTCAGTTCTTACGCATATATATTCCGTTCTTACGCATATATATTCAGTTCTTACTCATATATATTCAGTTCTTACGCATATATATTCAGTTCTAACGCATATATATTCCGTTCTTACACATATATATTCAGTTCTTACGCATATATATTCAGTTCTTACGCATATATATTCATCTCTTACGCATATATATTCAGTTCTTACGCATATATATTTGGTTCTGACGCATACATATTCAGTTCTTAGGCATATATATTCAGTTCTTACGCATATATATTCCGTTCTTAAGCATATATATTCAGTTCTTACGCATATATATTCAGTTCTTACGCATATATATTCAGTTCTAACGCATATATATTCCGTTCTTACACATATATATTCAGTTCTTACGCATATATATTCAGTTCTTACGCATATATATTCATCTCTTACGCATATATATTCAGCTGTTACGCATATAATATTCAGCTCTTACGCATATATATTCAGTTCTTACGCATATATATTCAGTTCTTACGCATATATATTTAGTTCTCACGCATATATATTCAGTTCTTAGGCATATATATTCTGTTCTTACGCATATATATTCAGTTCTTACACATATATATTCAGTTCTTACGCATATATATTGAGTTCTTACGCATATATATTCAGTTCTTATGCATATATATTCAGTTCTTACACATGTATATTCAGTTCTTACGCATATATATTCAGTTCTTACGCATATATATTCAGTTCTTAGGCATATATATTCAGTTCTTACGCATATATATTCCGTTCATACGCATATATATTTCGTTCTTACGCATATATATTCAGTTCTTACACATATATATTCAGGTCTTACACATATATATCCAGTTCTAACACATATATATATTCAGTTCTTACGCATATATATTCCGTTCTTACGCATATATATTCATCTCTTACACATATATATTCAGTTCTTACACATATATATTCAGTTCTTACGCATATATATTCAGTTCTTAGGCATATATATTCAGTTATTACGCATATATATTCAGTTATTACGCATATATATTCAGTTCTTACGCATATATATTCAGTTCTTACCCATATATTCCGTTCTTACGCATATATATTCAGTTCTTACTCATATATAATCACTTCTTACGCATATATATTCAGTTCTTACGCATATATATTCAGTTCTTACGCATATATGTTCAGTTCTTACGCATATATTTTCAGTTCTTACACATATATATTCCGTTCTTACGCATATATATTCAGTTCTTACGCATATATATTCAGTTCTTACGCATATATATTCAGTTTTTACGCATATATATTCAGTTCTTACGTATATATATTCAGTTCTTACACATATATATTCAGTTCTTACACATATATATTCAGTTCTTACACATATATATTCAGTTCTGATGCATATATATTCCGTTCTTACACATATATATTCAGTTCTGAGGCATATATATTCCGTTCTTACACATATATATTCAGTTCTTACGCATATATATTCAGTTCTTACACATATATATTTAGTTCTTACGCATATATATTCAGTTCTTACGCATATATATTCAGTTCTTACGCATATATATTCAGTTCTTACGCATATATATTCAGTTCTTACACATATATATTCAGTTCTTACGCATATATATTCATTTCTGACGCATATATATTCCGTTCTTACACATATATATTCTGTTCTAACACATATATATTCAGTTCTTACGCATATATATTCAGTTCTTACGCATATATATTCATCTCTTACGCATATATATTCAGCTCTTACGCATATAATATTCAGCTCTTACGCATATATATTCAGTTCTTAGGCATATATATTCAGTTCTTACGCATATATATTCAGTTCTTACGCATATATATTCCGTTCTTACGCATATATATTCAGTTCTTACGCATATATATTTATTTCTTACGCATATATATTCAGTTCTAACGCATATATATTCCGTTCTTACACATATATATTCAGTTCTTACGCATATATATTCAGTTCTTACGCATATATATTCATCTCTTACGCATATATATTCAGTTCTTACGAATATATATTTGGTTCTGACGCATACATATTCAGTTCTTAGGCATATATATTCAGTTCTTACGCATATATATTCAGTTCTTACGCATATATATTCCGTTCTTACGCATATATATTCAGTTCTTACGCATATATATTCAGTTCTTACGCATATATATTCAGTTCTAACGCATATATATTCCGTTCTTACACATATATATTCAGTTCTTACGCATATATATTCAGTTCTTACGCATATATATTCATCTCTTACGCATATATATTCAGCTGTTACGCATATTATATTCAGCTCTTACGCATATATATTCAGTTCTTACGCATATATATTCAGTTCTTACGCATATATATTTAGTTCTGACGCATATATATTCAGTTCTTAGGCATATATATTCAGTTCTTACGCATATATATTCAGTTCTTACGCATATATATTCAGTCTTAGGCATATATATTCAGTTCTTACGCATATATATCCGTTCATACGCATATATATTTCGTTCTTACGCATATATATTCAGTTCTTACACATATATATTCAGGTCTTACACATATATATCCAGTTCTAACACATATATATTCAGTTCTTACGCATATATATTCCGTTCTTACGCATATATATTCATCTCTTACACATATATATTCAGTTCTACACATAATATTCAGTTCTTACGCATATATATTCAGTTCTTAGGCATATATATTCAGTTATTACGCATATATATTTAGTTATTACGCATATATATTCAGTTCTTACGCATATATATTCAGTTCTTACCATATATTCCGTTCTACGCATATATATTCAGTTCTTACGCTTATATAATCACTTCTTACGCATATATATTCAGTTCTTACGCATATATATTCAGTTCTTACGCATATATATTCAGTTCTTACGCATATATGTTCAGTTCTTACGCATATATGTTCAGTTCTTACGCATATATTTCAGTTATCTTACATATATATTCCGTTCTTACGCATATATATTCAGTTCTTACGCATATATATTCAGTTCTTACGCATATATATTCAGTTCTTACGCATATATATTCAGTTCTTACGCATATATATTCAGTTCTTACACATATATATTCAGTTCTTACGCATATATATTCAGTTCTTACGCATATATATTCCGTTCTTACGCATATATATTCAGTTCTTACGCATATATATTCCGTTCTTACGCATATATATTCAGTTTTTACGCATATATATTCATTTCTGACGCATATATATTCCATTCTTACACATATATATTCTGTTCTAACACATATATATTCAGTTCTTACGCATATATATTCAGTTCTTACGCATATATATTCATCTCTTACGCATATATATTCAGCTCTTACGCATATAATATTCAGCTCTTACGCATATATATTCAGTTCTTAGGCATATATATTCAGTTCTTACGCATATATATTCAGTTCTTACGCATATATATTCCGTTCTTACGCATATATATTCAGTTCTTACTCATATATATTCAGTTCTTACGCATATATATTCAGTTCTAACGCATATATATTCCGTTCTTACACATATATATTCAGTTCTTACGCATATATATTCAGTTCTTACGCATATATATTCATCTCTTACGCATATATATTCAGTTCTTAGGCATATATATTTGGTTCTGACGCATACATATTCAGTTCTTAGGCATATATATTCAGTTCTTACGCATATATATTCAGTTCTTACGCATATATATTCCGTTCTTACGCATATATATTCAGTTCTTACGCATATATATTCAGTTCTTACACATATATATTCAGTTCTAACGCATATATATTCCGTTCTTACACATATATATTCAGTTCTTACGCATATATATTCAGTTCTTACGCATATATATTCATCTCTTACGCATATATATTCAGCTCTTACGCATATAATATTCAGCTCTTACGCATATATATTCAGTTCTTACGCATATATATTCAGTTCTTACGCATATATATTCAGTTCTTACGCATATATATTTAGTTCTGACGCATATATATTCAGTTCTTAGGCATATATATTCAGTTCTTACGCATATATATTCAGTTCTTACACATATATATTCAGTTCTTACGCATATATATTCAGTTCTTACGCATATATATTCAGTTCTTATGCATATATATTCAGTTCTTACACATGTATATTCAGTTCTTACGCATATATATTCAGTTCTTACGCATATATATTCAGTTCTTAGGCATATATATTCAGTTCTTACGCATATATATTCCGTTCATACGCATATATATTTCGTTCTTACGCATATATATTCAGTTCTTACACATATATATTCAGGTCTTACACATATATATCCAGTTCTAACACATATATATTCAGTTCTTACGCATATATATTCCGTTCTTACGCATATATATTCATCTCTTACACATATATATTCAGTTCTTACACATATATATTCAGTTCTTACGCATATATATTCAGTTCTTAGGCATATATATTCAGTTATTACGCATATATTCAGTTATTACGCATATATATTCAGTTCTTACGCATATATATTCAGTTCTTACCCATATATTCCGTTCTTACGCATATATATTCAGTTCTTACTCATATATAATCACTTCTTACGCATATATATTCAGTTCTTACGCATATATATTCAGTTCTTACGCATATATATTCAGTTCTTACGCATATATGTTCAGTTCTTACGCATATATTTTCAGTTCTTACACATATATATTCCGTTCTTACGCATATATATTCAGTTCTTACGCATATATATTCAGTTCTTACGTACGCATATATATTCAGTTTTTACGCATATATATTCAGTTCTTACGCATATATATTCAGTTCTTACGCATATATATTCAGTTCTTACGCATATATATTCCGTTCTTACGCATATATATTCAGTTCTTACGCATATATATTCAGTTCTTACGCATATATATTCCGTTCTTACGCATATATATTCAGTTCTTACGCATATATATTCCGTTCTTACGCATATATATTCAGTTTTTACGCATATATATTCAGTTCTTACGTATTTATATTCAGTTTTTACACATATATATTCAGTTCTTACACATATATATTCAGTTCTGATGCATATATATTCCGTTCTTACACATATATATTCAGTTCTGACGCATACATATTCCGTTCTTACACATATATATTCAGTTCTTACACATATATATTCAGTTCTTACGCATATATATTCAGTTCTTACGCATATATATTCAGTTCTTACGCATATATATTCAGTTCTTACACATATATATTCAGTTCTGATGCATATATATTCCGTTCTTACACATATATATTCAGTTCTGACGCATATATATTCCGTTCTTACACATATATATTCAGTTCTGACGCATATATATTCAGTTCTTACGCATTTATATTCAGTTCTTACGCATATATATTCAGTTCTTACGCATATATATTTCGTTCTTACGCATATATATTCCGTTCATACGCATATATATTTCGTTCTTATGCATATATATTCAGTTCTTACGCATATATATTCAGGTCTTACACATATATATCCAGTTCTAACACATATATATTCAGTTCTTACGCATATATATTCCGTTCTTACGCATATATATTCATCTCTTACACATATATATTCAGTTCTTACACATATATATTCAGTTCTTACGCATATATATTCAGTTCTTAGGCATATATATTCAGTTATTACGCATATATATTCAGTTATTACGCATATATATTCAGTTCTTACGCATATATATTCAGTTCTTACCCATATATTCCGTTCTTACGCATATATATTCAGTTCTTACGCATATATAATCACTTCTTACGCATATATATTCAGTTCTTACGCATATATATTCAGTTCTTACGCATATATATTCAGTTCTTACGCATATATGTTCAGTTCTTACGCATATATTTTCAGTTTTTACGCATATATATTCCGTTCTTACGCATATATATTCAGTTCTTACGCATATATAGTCAGTTCTTACGCATATATATTCAGTTCTTACGCATATATATTCAGTTCTTACGCATATATATTCAGTTCTTACGCATATATATTCAGTTCTTACACATATATATTCAGTTCTTACGCATATATATTCAGTTCTTACGCATATATATTCCGTTCTTACGCATATATATTCAGTTCTTACGCATATATATTCAGTTTTTACGCATATATATTCAGTTCTTACGTATTTATATTCAGTTCTTACACATATATATTCAGTTCTTACACATATATATTCAGTTCTTACACATATATATTCAGTTCTGATGCATATATATTCCGTTCTTACACATATATATTCAGTTCTGACGCATACATATTCCGTTCTTACACATATATATTCAGTTCTTACACATATATATTCAGTTCTTACGCATATATATTCAGTTCTTACGCATATATATTCAGTTCTTACGCATATATATTCAGTTCTTACACATATATATTCAGTTCTGATGCATATATATTCCGTTCTTACACATATATATTCAGTTCTGACGCATATATATTCCGTTCTTACACATATATATTCAGTTCTTACGCATATATATTCAGTTCTTACGCATATATATTCAGTTCTTACGCATATATATTCAGTTCTTACGCATATATATTCAGTTCTTACGCATATATATTCAGTTCTTATGCATATATATTCAGTTCTTACACATGTATATTCAGTTCTTACGCATGTATATTCAGTTCTTACGCATGTATATTCAGTTTTTACGCATATATATTCAGGTCTTACACATATATATTCAGTTCTAACACATATATATTCAGTTCTTACGCATATATATTCAGTTCTTACGCATATATATTCATCTCTTACGCATATATATTCATCTCTTACGCATATATATTCAGTTCTTACGCATATATATTCAGTTCTTACGCATATATATTCAGTTCTGACGCATATATATTCAGTTCTTAGGCATATATATTCAGTTCTTACGCATATATATTTCAGTTCTTACGCATATATATTCAGTTTTTACGCATATATATTCAGTTCTTACGCATATATATTCAGTTCTTACGCATATATATTCCATTCTTACGCATATATATTCCGTTCTTACGCATATATATTCAGTTCTTACGCATATATATTCAGTTCTTACGCATATATATTCAGTTCTTACGCATATATATTCAGTTCTTACGCATATAGGTTCAGTTCTTACGCATATATATTTCAGTTCTTACGCATATATATTCAGTTCTTAGGCATATATATTCAGTTATTACGCATATATTCAGTTATTACGCATATATATTCAGTTCTTACGCATATATATTCAGTTCTTACCCATATATTCTGTTCTTACGCATATATATTCAGTTCTTACGCATATATAATCACTTCTTACGCATATATATTCAGTTCTTACGCATATATATTCAGTTCTTACGCATATATTTTCAGTTCTTACACATATATATTCAGTTCTTACGCATATATAATCACTTCTTACGCATATATATTCAGTTCTTACACATGTATATTCAGTTCTTACGCATGTGTATTCAGTTCTTACGCATGTATATTCAGTTTTTACGCATATATATTCAGGTCTTACACATATATATTCAGTTCTAACACATATATATTCAGTTCTTACGCATATATATTCAGTTCTTATGCATATATATTCATCTCTTACGCATATATATTCAGCTCTTACGCATATATATTCAGTTCTTACGCATATATATTCAGTTCTTACGCATATATATTCAGTTCTTACTCATATATATTCAGTTCTGACGCATATATATTCAGTTCTTAGGCATATATATTCAGTTCTTACGCATATATATTTCAGTTCTTACGCATATATATTCAGTTTTTACGCATATATATTCAGTTCTTACGCATATATATTCCATTCTTACGCATATATATTCCGTTCTTACGCATATATATTCAGTTCTTACGCATATATATTCAGTTCTTACGCATATATATTCAGTTCTTACGCATATATATTCAGTTCTTACGCATATATGTTCAGTTCTTACGCATATAGGTTCAGTTCTTACGCATATATATTCAGTTCTTAGTTCTTACGCATATATATTCAGTTCTTACGCATATATGTTCAGTTCTTACGCATATATATTCAGTTCTTACGCATATATATTCAGTTCTTAGGCATATATATTCAGTTTTTACGCATATATATTCCGTTCATACGCATATATATTTCGTTCTTACGCATATATATTCAGTTCTTACGCATATATATTCAGTTCTTACGCATATATGTTCAGTTCTTACGCATATATATTCAGTTCTTACGCATATATATTCAGTTCTTACACATATATATTCAGTTCTTACGCATATATATTCCGTTCTTACGCATATATATTCAGTTCTTAGGCATATATGTTCAGTTATTACGCATATATATTCAGTTATTACGCATATATATTCAGTTCTTACGCATATATATTCAGTTCTTACCCATATATTCTGTTCTTACGCATATATATTCAGTTCTTACGCATATATAATCACTTCTTACGCATATATATTCAGTTCTTACGCATATATATTCAGTTCTTACGCATATATTTTCAGTTCTTACACATATATATTCAGTTCTTACACATATATGTTCAGTTCTTACGCATATATATTCAGTTCTTACACATATATATTCAGTTCTTACGCATATATATTCAGTTCTTACGCATATATATTCAGTTCTTACACATATATATTCCGTTCATACGCATATATATTTCGTTCTTACGCATATATATTCAGTTCTTACGCATATATGTTCAGTTCTTACACATATATATTCAGTTCTTACACATATATATTCAGTTCTTACACATATATATTCAGTTCTTACACATATATATTCAGTTCTTACGCATATATATTCCGTTCTTACGCATATACATTCCGTTCTTAGGCATATATATTCAGTTCTTACGCATATATATTCAGTTCTTACGCATATATATTCAGTTATTACGCATATATATTCAGTTCTTACACATATATATTCAGTTCTTACGCATATATATTCAGTTCTTACACATATATATTCAGTTCTTACACATATATATTCAGTTCTGATGCATATATATTCCGTTCTTACACATATATATTCAGTTCTGACGCATACATATTCCGTTCTTACACATATATATTCAGTTCTTACACATATATATTCAGTTCTTACGCATATATATTCAGTTCTTACGCATATATATTCAGTTCTTACGCATATATATTCAGTTCTTACACATATATATTCAGTTCTGATGCATATATATTCCGTTCTTACACATATATATTCAGTTCTGACGCATATATATTCCGTTCTTACACATATATATTCAGTTCTTACGCATATATATTCAGTTCTTACGCATATATATTCAGTTCTTACGCATATATATTCAGTTCTTACGCATATATATTCAGTTCTTACGCATATATATTCAGTTCTTATGCATATATATTCAGTTCTTACACATGTATATTCAGTTCTTACGCATGTATATTCAGTTCTTACGCATGTATATTCAGTTTTTACGCATATATATTCAGGTCTTACACATATATATTCAGTTCTAACACATATATATTCAGTTCTTACGCATATATATTCAGTTCTTACGCATATATATTCATCTCTTACGCATATATATTCATCTCTTACGCATATATATTCAGTTCTTACGCATATATATTCAGTTCTTACGCATATATATTCAGTTCTGACGCATATATATTCAGTTCTGACGCATATATATTCAGTTCTTACGCATATATATTTCAGTTCTTACGCATATATATTCAGTTTTTACGCATATATATTCAGTTCTTACGCATATATATTCAGTTCTTACGCATATATATTCCATTCTTACGCATATATATTCCGTTCTTACGCATATATATTCAGTTCTTACGCATATATATTCAGTTCTTACGCATATATATTCAGTTCTTACGCATATATATTCAGTTCTTACGCATATAGGTTCAGTTCTTACGCATATATATTTCAGTTCTTACGCATATATATTCAGTTCTTAGGCATATATATTCAGTTATTACGCATATATTCAGTTATTACGCATATATATTCAGTTCTTACGCATATATATTCAGTTCTTACCCATATATTCTGTTCTTACGCATATATATTCAGTTCTTACGCATATATAATCACTTCTTACGCATATATATTCAGTTCTTACGCATATATATTCAGTTCTTACGCATATATTTTCAGTTCTTACACATATATATTCAGTTCTTACGCATATATATTCAGTTCTTACACATGTATATTCAGTTCTTACGCATGTGTATTCAGTTCTTACGCATGTATATTCAGTTTTTACGCATATATATTCAGGTCTTACACATATATATTCAGTTCTAACACATATATATTCAGTTCTTACGCATATATATTCAGTTCTTATGCATATATATTCATCTCTTACGCATATATATTCAGCTCTTACGCATATATATTCAGTTCTTACGCATATATATTCAGTTCTTACGCATATATATTCAGTTCTTACTCATATATATTCAGTTCTGACGCATATATATTCAGTTCTTAGGCATATATATTCAGTTCTTACGCATATATATTTCAGTTCTTACGCATATATATTCAGTTTTTACGCATATATATTCAGTTCTTACGCATATATATTCCATTCTTACGCATATATATTCCGTTCTTACGCATATATATTCAGTTCTTACGCATATATATTCAGTTCTTACGCATATATATTCAGTTCTTACGCATATATATTCAGTTCTTACGCATATATGTTCAGTTCTTACGCATATAGGTTCAGTTCTTACGCATATATATTCAGTTCTTAGTTCTTACGCATATATATTCAGTTCTTACGCATATATGTTCAGTTCTTACGCATATATATTCAGTTCTTACGCATATATATTCAGTTCTTAGGCATATATATTCAGTTTTTACGCATATATATTCCGTTCATACGCATATATATTTCGTTCTTACGCATATATATTCAGTTCTTACGCATATATATTCAGTTCTTACGCATATATGTTCAGTTCTTACGCATATATATTCAGTTCTTACGCATATATATTCAGTTCTTACACATATATATTCAGTTCTTACGCATATATATTCCGTTCTTACGCATATATATTCAGTTCTTAGGCATATATGTTCAGTTATTACGCATATATATTCAGTTATTACGCATATATATTCAGTTCTTACGCATATATATTCAGTTCTTACCCATATATTCTGTTCTTACGCATATATATTCAGTTCTTACGCATATATAATCACTTCTTACGCATATATATTCAGTTCTTACGCATATATATTCAGTTCTTACGCATATATTTTCAGTTCTTACACATATATATTCAGTTCTTACACATATATGTTCAGTTCTTACGCATATATATTCAGTTCTTACACATATATATTCAGTTCTTACGCATATATATTCAGTTCTTACGCATATATATTCAGTTCTTACACATATATATTCCGTTCATACGCATATATATTTCGTTCTTACGCATATATATTCAGTTCTTACGCATATATGTTCAGTTCTTACACATATATATTCAGTTCTTACACATATATATTCAGTTCTTACACATATATATTCAGTTCTTACACATATATATTCAGTTCTTACGCATATATATTCCGTTCTTACGCATATACATTCCGTTCTTAGGCATATATATTCAGTTCTTACGCATATATATTCAGTTCTTACGCATATATATTCAGTTATTACGCATATATATTCAGTTCTTACACATATATATTCAGTTCTTACGCATATATATTCAGTTCTTACTCATATATATTCAGTTCTTACGCATATATATTCCGTTCTATCAAATATATATATTCAGTTCTTACACATATATATTCAGTTCTTACAATATTCAGTTCTTACACATATATATTCAGTTCTTACACATATATATTCAGTTCTTACGCATATATATTCAGTTCTTACGCATATATATTCAGTTCTTACGCATATATATTCCGTTCTTACGCATATATATTCAGTTCTTACGCATATATATTCAGTTCTTACACATATATATTCAGTTCTGATGCATATATATTCCGTTCTTACACATATATATTCCGTTCTTACGCATATATAAATCTCTTACACATATATATTCAGTTCTTACACATATATATTCAGTTCTTACTCATATATATTCAGTTCTTAGGCATATATATTCAGTTATTACGCATATATATTCAGTTATTACGCATATATATTCAGTTCTTACGCATATATATTCAGTTCTTACCCATATATTCCGTTCTTACGCATATATATTCCGTTCATACGCATATATATTTCGTTCTTACGCATATATATTCAGTTCTTACGCATATATGTTCAGTTCTTACACATATATATTCAGTTCTTACACATATATATTCAGTTCTTACACATATATATTCAGTTCTTACACATATATATTCAGTTCTTACGCATATATATTCCGTTCTTACGCATATATGTTCCGTTCTTAGGCATATATATTCAGTTCTTACGCATATATATTCAGTTCTTACGCATATATATTCAGTTATTACGCATATATATTCAGTTCTTACACATATATATTCAGTTCTTACGCATATATATTCAGTTCTTACTCATATATATTCAGTTCTTACGCATATATATTCCGTTCTATCAAATATATATATTCAGTTCTTACACATATATATTCAGTTCTTACAATATTCAGTTCTTACACATATATATTCAGTTCTTACGCATATATATTCAGTTCTTACGCATATATATTCAGTTCTTACGCATATATATTCAGTTCTTACGCATATATATTCCGTTCTTACGCATATATATTCAGTTCTTACGCATATATATTCAGTTCTTACACATATATATTCAGTTCTGATGCATATATATTCCGTTCTTACACATATATATTCCGTTCTTACGCATATATATTCATCTCTTACACATATATATTCAGTTCTTACACATATATATTCAGTTCTTACGCATATATATTCAGTTCTTAGGCATATATATTCAGTTATTACGCATATATATTCAGTTATTACGCATATATATTCAGTTCTTACGCATATATATTCAGTTCTTACCCATATATTCCGTTCTTACGCATATATATTCAGTTCTTACGCATATATAATCACTTCTTACGCATATATATTCAGTTCTTACGCATATATATTCAGTTCTTACGCATATATATTCAGTTCTTACGCATATATGTTCAGTTCTTACGCATATATTTTCAGTTCTTACGCATATATATTCCGTTCTTACGCATATATATTCAGTTCTTATGCATATATAGTCAGTTCTTACGCATATATATTCAGTTCTTACGCATATATATTCAGTTCTTACGCATATATATTCAGTTCTTACACATATATATTCAGTTCTTAGACATATATATTCAGTTCTTACGCATATATATTCAGTTCTTACGCATATATATTCCGTTCTTACGCATATATATTCAGTTCTTACGCATATATATTCAGTTTTTACGCATATATATTCAGTTCTTACGTATTTATATTCAGTTCTTACACATATATATTCAGTTCTTACACATATATATTCAGTTCTGATGCATATATATTCCGTTCTTACACATATATATTCAGTTCTGACGCATACATATTCCGTTCTTACACATATATATTCAGTTCTTACACATATATATTCAGTTCTTACGCATATATATTCAGTTCTTACGCATATATATTCAGTTCTTACGCATATATATTCAGTTCTTACACATATATATTCAGTTCTGATGCATATATATTCCGTTCTTACACATATATATTCAGTTCTGACGCATATATATTCCGTTCTTACACATATATATTCAGTTCTTACGCATATATATTCAGTTCTTACGCATATATATTCAGTTCTTACGCATATATATTCAGTTCTTACGCATATATATTCAGTTCTTACGCATATATATTCATTTCTTATGCATATATATTCAGTTCTTACACATGTATATTCAGTTCTTACGCATGTATATTCAGTTCTTACGCATGTATATTCAGTTTTTACGCATATATATTCAGGTCTTACACATATATATTCAGTTCTAACACATATATATTCAGTTCTTACGCATATATATTCAGTTCTTACGCATATATATTCATCTCTTACGCATATATATTTATCTCTTACGCATATATATTCAGTTCTTACGCATATATATTCAGTTCTTACGCATATATATTCAGTTCTTACGCATATATATTCAGTTCTGACGCATATATATTCAGTTCTTAGGCATATATATTCAGTTCTTACGCATATATATTTCAGTTCTTACGCATATATATTCAGTTTTTACGCATATATATTCAGTTCTTACGCATATATATTCAGTTCTTACGCATATATATTCCATTCTTACCCATATATATTCCGTTCTTACGCATATATATTCAGTTCTTACGCATATATATTCAGTTCTTACGCATATATATTCAGTTCTTACGCATATATATTCAGTTCTTACGCATATAGGTTCAGTTCTTACGCATATATTTTCAGTTCTTACGCATATATGTTCAGTTCTTACGCATATATATTCAGTTCTTACGCATATATATTCAGTTCTTACGCATATATATTCAGTTCTTACGCATATATATTCCGTTCATACGCATATATATTTCGTTCTTACGCATATATATTCAGTTCTTACGCATATATGTTCAGTTCTTACGCATATATATTCAGTTCTTACGCATATATATTCAGTTCTTACACATATATATTCAGTTCTTACACATATATATTCAGTTCTTACGCATATATATTCCGTTCTTACGCATATATATTCAGTTCTTAGGCATATATATTCAGTTATTACGCATATATTCAGTTATTACGCATATATATTCAGTTCTTACGCATATATATTCAGTTCTTACCCATATATTCTGTTCTTACGCATATATATTCAGTTCTTACGCATATATAATCACTTCTTACGCATATATATTCAGTTCTTACGCATATATATTCAGTTCTTACGCATATATTTTCAGTTCTTACACATATATATTCAGTTCTTACGCATATATAATCACTTCTTACGCATATATATTCAGTTCTTACACATGTATAATCACTTCTTACGCATATATATTCAGTTCTTACACATGTATATTCAGTTCTTACGCATGTATATTCAGTTCTTACGCATGTATATTCAGTTTTTACGCATATATATTCAGGTCTTACACATATATATTCAGTTCTAACACATATATATTCAGTTCTTACGCATATATATTCAGTTCTTATGCATATATATTCATCTCTTACGCATATATATTCAGCTCTTACGCATATATATTCAGTTCTTACGCATATATATTCAGTTCTTACGCATATATTCAGTTCTTACTCATATATATTCAGTTCTGACGCATATATATTCAGTTCTTAGGCATATATATTCAGTTCTTACGCATATATATTTCAGTTCTTACGCATATATATTCAGTTTTTACGCATATATATTCAGTTCTTACGCATATATATTCCATTCTTACGCATATATATTCCGTTCTTACGCATATATATTCAGTTCTTACGCATATATATTCAGTTCTTACGCATATATATTCAGTTCTTACGCATATATATTCAGTTCTTACGCATATATGTTCAGTTCTTACGCATATAGGTTCAGTTCTTACGCATATATATTCAGTTCTTACGCATATATGTTCAGTTCTTACGCATATATATTCAGTTCTTACGCATATATATTCAGTTCTTAGGCATATATATTCAGTTTTTACG
This sequence comes from Cyrtodaria siliqua, assembly GCA_037043455.1. Classification (NCBI taxonomy): domain Eukaryota; kingdom Metazoa; phylum Mollusca; class Bivalvia; order Adapedonta; family Hiatellidae; genus Cyrtodaria; species Cyrtodaria siliqua. The sequence goes on from JAWPHD010021775.1 coordinate 18,188, forward strand.
CATATATATTCCGTTCATACGAATATATATTTCGTTCTTACGCATATATATTCAGTTCTTACGCATATATGTTCAGTTCTTACGCATATATATTCAGTTCTTACGCATATATATTCAGTTCTTACACATATATATTCAGTTCTTACACATATATATTCAGTTCTTACGCATATATATTCCGTTCTTACGCATATATATTCAGTTCTTAGGCATATATGTTCAGTTATTACGCATATATATTCAGTTATTACGCATATATATTCAGTTCTTACGCATATATATTCAGATCTTACCCATATATTCTGTTCTTACGCATATATATTCAGTTCTTACGCATATATAATCACTTCTTACGCATATATATTCAGTTCTTACGCATATATATTCAGTTCTTACGCATATATTTTCAGTTCTTACACATATATATTCAGTTCTTACACATATATGTTCAGTTCTTACGCATATATATTCAGTTCTTACACATATATATTCAGTTCTTACGCATATATATTCAGTTCTTACGCATATATATTCAGTTATTACACATATATATTCAGTTCTTACACCAATATATTCAGTTCTTACGAATATATATTCCGTTCTTACGCATATATATTCCGTTCTTACGCATATATTCAGTTCTTACGGATATATATTGAGTTCTTACGCATATATATTCAGTTCTTACACATATATATTCAGTTCTTACACATATATATTCAGTTCTTACACATATATATTCAGTTCTTACGCATATATATTTAGTTCTTACACATATATATTCAGTTCTTACGCATATATATTCAGTTTTTACGCATATATATTCCGTTCTTACGCATATATATTCAGTTCTTACGCATATATATTCCGTTCTTACACATATATATTCCGTTCTAACGCATATATATTCAGTTATTACGCATAGATATTCAGTTCTTACACATATATATTCAGTTCTTACGCATATATATTCAGTTTTTACGCATATATATTCAGTTCTTACGTATATATTTTCAGTTCTTACACATATATATTCAGTTCTTACACATATATATTCAGTTCTGATGCATATATATTCCGTTCTTACACATATATATTCAGTTCTGACACATATATATTCCGTTCTTACACATATATATTCAGTTCTTACGCATATATATTCAGTTCTTACACATATATATTCAGTTCTTACACATGTATATTCAGTTCTTACGCATATATATTCAGTTCTTACACATATATATTCAGATTTTACACATATATATTCAGGTCTTACACATATGTATTCAGTTCTAACACATATATATTCAGTTCTTACGCATATATATTCCGTTCTTACGCATATATATTCAGTTCTTACGCATATATATTCATCTCGTACACATATATATTCAGCTCTTACGCATATATATTCAGTTCTTACTCATATATATTCAGTTCTTACGCATATATATTCAGTTCTTACACATATATATTCAGTTCTTACGCATATATATTCCGTTCTTACGCATATATATTCAGTTCTTACGCATATATACTCCGTTCTTACACATATATATTCAGTCCTTACGCATATATATTCAGTTCTTACGCATATATACTCCGTTCTTACACATATATATTCAGTCCTTACGCATATATATTCAGTTCTTACGCTTATATATTCAGTTCTTACACATGTATATTCAGTACTTACGCATATATATTCAGTTCTTACACATATATATTCAGATTTTACACATATATATTCAGGTCTTACACATATATATTCAGTTCTAACACATATATATTCAGTTCTTACGCATATATATTCCGTTCTTACGCATATATATTCAGTTCTTACGCATATATATTCAGTTCTTACGCATATATATTCCGTTCTTACGCATATATATTTAGTTCTTACGCATATATATTCAGTTCTTACGCATATATATTCAGTTCTTACGCATATATATTCAGTTCTTACGCATATATATTCAGTTCTTACGCATATATATTCAGTTATTACACATATATATTCAGTTCTTACGCATATATACTCCGTTCGTACACATATATATTCAGTCCTTACGCTTATATATTCCGTTCTTACGCATATATTTAGTTCTTACGCATATATATTCAGTTCTTACATATATATATTCAGTTCTTATACATTATATTCAGTTCTTACACATATATATTCAGTTCTTACGCATATATATTCAGTTCTTACACATATATATTCAGTTCTTACGCATATATATTCAGTTATTACACATATATATTCAGTTCTTACACCAATATATTCAGTTCTTACGCATATATATTCCGTTCTTACGCATATATATTCCGTTCTTACGCATATATTCAGTTCTTACGCATATATATTGAGTTCTTACGCATATATATTCAGTTCTTACACATATATATTCAGTTCTTACACATATATATTCAGTTCTTACACATATATATTCAGTTCTTACGCATATATATTTAGTTCCTACACATATATATTCAGTTCTTACGCATATATATTCAGTTTTTACGCATATATATTCCGTTCTTACGCATATATATTCAGTTCTTACTCATATATATTCCGTTCTTACACATATATATTCCGTTCTAACGCATATATATTCAGATTTTACGCATATATATTCAGTTCTTACGCATATATATTCAGTTCTTACACATATATATTCAGTTCTTACACATATATATTCAGTTCTTACGCATATATATTCAGTTCTTACGCATATATATTCAATTCTTATGCATATATATTCAGTTCTTACACATGTATATTCAGTTCTTACGCATATATATTCAGTTCTTACACATATATATTCAGTTTTTACACAAATATATTCAGGTCTTACAAATATATATTCAGTTCTAACACATATATATTCAGTTCTTACGCATATATATTCCGTTCTTACGCATATATATTCAGTTCTTACGCATATATATTCAGTTCTTACACATATATATTCAGCTCTTACGCATATATATTTAGTTCTTACGCATATATATTCAGTTCTTACGCATATATATTCAGTTCTTACACATATATATTCAGTTCTTACGCATATATATTCCGTTCTTACGCATATATATTCAGTTCTTAGTCATATATATTCAGTTCTTACGCATATATATTCAGTTATTACGTATATATATTCAGTACTTACGCATATATATTCAGTTATTACGCATATATATTCAGTTCTTACACATATATATTCAGTTCTTACGCATATATATTCAGTTTTTACTCATATATATTCAGTTCTTACGCATATATATTCCGTTCTATCAAATATATATATTCAGTTCTTACGCATATATATTCAGTTCTTACGCATATATATTCCGTTCTTACGCATATATATTTAGTTCTTACGCATATATATTCAGTTATTACGCATATATATTCAGTACTAACGCATATATATTCAGTTCTTACACATATATATTCAGTTCTTACGCATATATATTCAGTTCTTACACATATATATTCAGTTCTTACGCATATATATTCCGTTCTTACACATGTATATTCAGTTCTTACGCATATATATTCAGTTCTTACACATATATATTCAGATTTTACACATATATATTCAGGTCTTACACATATGTATTCAGTTCTAACACATATATATTCAGTTCTTACGCATATATATTCCGTTCTTACGCATATATATTCAGTTCTTACGCATATTCATTCAGTTTTTACGCATATATATTCAGTTCTTACACATATATATTCAGTTCTTACGCATATATATTCCGTTCTTACGCATATATATTCAGTTCTTAGTCATATATATTCAGTTCTTACGCATATATATTCAGTTATTACGCATATATATTCAGTACTTACGCATATATATTCAGCTATTACGCATATATATTCAGTTCTTACACATATATATTCAGTTCTTACGCATATATATTCAGTTCTTACGCATATATGTTCAGTTCTTACGCATATATATTCAGTTCTTACGCATATATATTCCGTTCATACGCATATATATTCCGTTCATACGCATATATATTCAGTTCTTACGCATATATATTCAGTTCTTTCGCATATATATTCAGTTTTTACGCATATATATTCAGTTCTTACGCATATATATTCAGTTCTTATGCATATATATTCAGTTCTTACACATGTATATTCAGTTCTTACGCATGTATATTCAGTTCTTACGCATGTATATTCAGTTTTTACGCATATATATTCAGGTCTTACGCATATATTTTCAGTTCTAACACATATATATTCAGTTCTTACGCATATATATTCAGTTCTTACGCATATATATTCATCTCTTACGCATATATATTCAGCTCTTACGCATATATATTCAGTTCTTACGCATATATATTCAGTTCTTACGCATATATATTCAGTTCTTACGCATATATATTCAGTTCTGACGCATATATATTCAGTTCTTAGGCATATATATTCAGTTCTTACGCATATATATTTCAGTACTTACGCATATATATTCAGTTTTTACACATATATATTCAGTTCTTACGCATATATATTCAGTTCTTACGCATATATATTCCATTCTTACGCATATATATTCCGTTCTTACGCATATATATTCAGTTCTTACGCATATATATTCAGTTCTTACGCATATATATTCAGTTCTTACGCATATATATTCAGTTCTTACGCATATATGTTCAGTTCTTACGCATATAGGTTCAGTTCTTACGCATATATATTCAGTTCTTACGCATATATGTTCAGTTATTACGCATATATATTCAGTTCTTACGCATATATATTCAGTTCTTAGGCATATATATTCAGTTCTTACGCATATATATTCCGTTCATACGCATATATATTTCGTTCTTACGCATATATATTCAGTTCTTACGCATATATGTTTAGTTCTTACGCATATATATTCAGTTCCTACGCATATATATTTAGTTCTTACGCATATATATTCAGTTCTTACGCATATATATTCAGTTCTTACGCATATATATTCCTTTCTTACGCATATATATTCAGTTCTTAGGCATATATATTCAGTTATGACGCATATATATTCAGTTATTACGCATATATATTCAGTTCTTACGCATATATATTCAGTTCTTACGCATATATATTCAGTTCTTACCCATATATTCTGTTCTTACGCATATATATTCAGTTCTTACGCATATATAATCACTTCTTACGCATATATATTCAGTTCTTACGCATATATATTCAGTTCTTACGCATATATTTTCAGTTCTTACACATATATATTCAGTTCTTACGCATATATAATCACTTCTTACGCATATATATTCAGTTCTTACACATGTATATTCAGTTCTTACGCATGTATATTCAGTTCTTACGCATGTATATTCAGTTTTTACGCATATATATTCAGGTCTTACACATATATATTCAGTTCTAACACATATATATTCAGTTCTTACGCATATATATTCAGTTCTTATGCATATATATTCATCTCTTACGCATATATATTCAGCTCTTACGCATATATATTTAGTTCTTACGCATATATATTCAGTTCTTACGCATATATATTCAGTTCTTACTCATATATATTCAGTTCTGACGCATATATATTCAGTTCTTAGGCATATATATTCAGTTCTTACGCATATATATTTCAGTTCTTACGCATATATATTCAGTTTTTACGCATATATATTCAGTTCTTACGCATATATATTCCATTCTTACGCATATATATTCCGTTCTTACGCATATATATTCAGTTCTTACGCATATATATTCAGTTCTTACGCATATATATTCAGTTCTTACGCATATATATTCAGTTCTTACGCATATATGTTCAGTTCTTACGCATATAGGTTCAGTTCTTACGCATATATATTCAGTTCTTACGCATATATGTTCAGTTCTTACGCATATATATTCAGTTCTTACGCATATATATTCAGTTCTTAGGCATATATATTCAGTTTTTACGCATATATATTCCGTTCATACGCATATATATTTCGTTCTTACGCATATATATTCAGTTCTTACGCATATATGTTCAGTTCTTACGCATATATATTCAGTTCTTACACATATATATTCAGTTCTTACGCATATATATTCCGTTCTTACGCATATATATTCAGTTCTTAGGCATATATGTTCAGTTATTACGCATATATATTCAGTTATTACGCATATATATTCAGTTCTTACGCATATATATTCAGTTCTTACCCATATATTCTGTTCTTACGCATATATATTCAGTTCTTACGCATATATAATCACTTCTTACGCATATATATTCAGTTCTTACGCATATATATTCAGTTCTTACGCATATATTTTCAGTTCTTACACATATATATTCAGTTCTTACACATATATGTTCAGTTCTTACGCATATATATTCAGTTCTTACACATATATATTCAGTTCTTACGCATATATATTCAGTTCTTACACATATATATTCCGTTCATACGCATATATATTTCGTTCTTACGCATATATATTCAGTTCTTACGCATATATGTTCAGTTCTTACACATATATATTCAGTTCTTACACATATATATTCAGTTCTTACACATATATATTCAGTTCTTACGCATATATATTCCGTTCTTACGCATATATATTCCGTTCTTAGGCATATATATTCAGTTCTTACGCATATATATTCAGTTCTTACGCATATATATTCAGTTATTACGCATATATATTCAGTTCTTACACATATATATTCAGTTCTTACGCATATATATTCAGTTCTTACTCATATATATTCAGTTCTTACGCATATATATTCCGTTCTATCAAATATATATATTCAGTTCTTACACATATATATTCAGTTCTTACAATATTCAGTTCTTACACATATATATTCAGTTCTTACACATATATATTCAGTTCTTACGCATATATATTCAGTTCTTACGCATATATATTCAGTTCTTACGCATATATATTCCGTTCTTACGCATATATATTCAGTTCTTACGCATATATATTCAGTTCTTACGCATATATATTCAGTTCTTACACATATATATTCAGTTCTGATGCATATATATTCCGTTCTTACACATATATATTCAGTTCTGACGCATTATATTCCGTTCTTACACATATATATTCAGTTCTTACGCATATATATTCAGTTCTTACACATATATATTCAGTTCTTACGCATATATATTCAGTTCTTACGCATATATATTCAGTTCTTACGCATATATATTCAGTTCTTACGCATATATATTCAGTTCTTACGCATATATATTCAGTTCTTACACATATATATTCAGTTCTTACGCATATATATTCAGTTCTTACGCATATATATTCAGTTCTTACGCATATATATTCCGTTCTTACGCATATATATTCAATTCTTACGCATATATATTCCGTTCTTACGCATATATATTCAGTTTTTACGCATATATATTCAGTTCTTACGTATTTATATTCAGTTCTTACACATATATATTCAGTTCTTACACATATATATTCAGTTCTTACACATATATATTCAGTTCTGATGCATATATATTCCGTTCTTACACATATATATTCAGTTCTGACGCATACATATTCCGTTCTTACACATATATATTCAGTTCTTACACATATATATTCAGTTCTTACGCATATATATTCAGTTCTTACGCATATATATTCAGTTCTTACACATATATATTCATTTCTGATGCATATATACCGTTCTTACACATATATATTCAGTTCTGACGCATATATATTCCGTTCTTACACATATATATTCAGTTCTTACGCATATATATTCAGTTCTTACGCATATATATTCAGTTCTTACGCATATATATTCAGTTCTTACACATATATATTCAGTTCTTACGCATATATATTCAGTTCTTATGCATATATATTCAGTTCTTACACATGTATATTCAGTTCTTACGCATGTATATTCAGTTCTTACGCATGTATATTCAGTTTTTACGCATATATATTCAGGTCTTACGCATATATATTCAGTTCTAACACATATATATTCAGTTCTTACGCATATATATTCAGTTCTTACGCATATATATTCATCTCTTACGCATATATATTCAGCTCTTACGCATATATATTCAGTTCTTACGCATATATATTCAGTTCTTACGCATATATATTCAGTTCTTACGCATATATATTCAGTTCTGACGCATATATATTCAGTTCTTAGGCATATATATTCAGTTCTTACGCATATATATTTCAGTACTTACGCATATATATTCAGTTTTTACACATATATATTCAGTTCTTACGCATATATATTCAGTTCTTACGCATATATATTCCATTCTTACGCATATATATTCCGTTCTTACGCATATATATTCAGTTCTTACGCATATATATTCAGTTCTTACGCATATATATTCAGTTCTTACGCATATATATTCAGTTCTTACGCATATATGTTCAGTTCTTACGCATATAGGTTCAGTTCTTACGCATATATATTCAGTTCTTACGCATATATGTTCAGTTCTTACGCATATATATTCAGTTCTTACGCATATATATTCAGTTCTTAGGCATATATATTCAGTTCTTACGCATATATATTCCGTTCATACGCATATATATTTCGTTCTTACGCATATATATTCAGTTCTTACGCATATATGTTCAGTTCTTACGCATATATATTCAGTTCCTACGCATATATATTCAGTTCTTACGCATATATATTCAGTTCTTACACATATATATTCAGTTCTTACGCATATATATTCCTTTCTTACGCATATATATTCAGTTCTTAGGCATATATATTCAGTTATTACGCATATATATTCAGTTATTACGCATATATATTCAGTTATTACGCATATATATTCAGTTCTTACGCATATATATTCAGTTCTTACCCATATATTCTGTTCTTACGCATATATAATCACTTCTTACGCATATATATTCAGTTCTTACGCATATATATTCAGTTCTT
>JAWPHD010021776.1:0-27188 GCA_037043455.1 Cyrtodaria siliqua
TGAAAAAGACTGGAATTTAAAAAAATTTAATCTGGTGAACATTTGATTTTTTGTGGATATTCTGAGCTTCAGAGGAAGGTTTGCAGATTGAGGGGAGATTTAAAGACCAATGGACAGTTTAAAGTATGTTCGCAGTGGTCCGCACGTGACCATTTCTACATATATTATATAGTGTTGAATAATTCACTAGTGAGACGTTAAACAACCCTCATCTGGAACAGGGAAAAGCTTGACAGACAGCGCCTATTGTTACTAGATTGGATTTTTTAAAGTGAAATCTTGATTTTAGAGTGAAACAGTGTATTTCTTAGGCATAATATGGATTTTGATAAGTATTTGATGCTTTTGCAGTGTAAAATAGACTACTTTGCTTCTAGTCGGACCCCGTGCATGCTTTATAACCGTCATTTGGGACTTAATAGACGATTCTGTGGTCAGAAAGTGTCAGAATATGGGAGACAGTCGATTGTTTTGGCTGGGAGACATACTCAGATGAACATGTTAGCACACAGAGTGATGTATATGTGTGTTATGTGTGTTTCTAGTATTCCTAGGGGAATGGACGTGTCTCATCTTTGCCACAACAGTTTATGTTTACGATTTGACCATCTCAGCTTGGAGCCTCATAGCGTCAACATGGAAAGACAAAGATGCCTTCACATGATACCAAGACTGTGTTTAGGACATACAGAGTATCCTGATTGCATGCTTCATGTGAGTAGATTGTTTATATTATCCTATTGTAGTGTTTCATGTCAAATTGTTACCCCACCCACTTTTCATATAGCAAAATGTGTGGTCATTGTTTACTTGTCGAGAAGGTCAGTTGAGTATGTTTTATGTTGTCGTTGGTCATCGTATACTTTAAATTTGTTCACTTTGTTGATAAATCTGGCTGTTTTATAAGTTTGTAACATTTGTCGATGTTTGTCGTACGTATTTTTGTCCTGAATTTTCTTAAGTGACCGTAACACTTTTGTGTTTTGGGGAAATGACCCTCCAACAGCCTTAACTTTTTCTATTGCTGAATTTGCCCGTCCGTCATTTAACCGTGCTGCGGCACTTAATTTTCTGCCTTTAGCATTACGTCGAAAGGTTACGTCTTTCGGGTTTGAGGCATTTATACCGCGGTGTAACGCCTCTAGCTTATTTGTGTCAGCACCTTTACATGTCTTGGTCAGTCTTGGTCACAGCGTCTTTTCCCAGTCGAACATTTAAACAGTCGATAAGTTTATTTTTGTCGTCTCCCTGAATCTTTAAAGGTTTACATGATGTTGGCATAAAATGTTTTCTCCATGTTGAGATTGGTGGATTACCCCCACACGCCATGGAATATTTTCTACAAGTTTTCCCACATTTATCCTGGTAGCAGTCTATTATAGCCATCTTCAAATTTTCACATTTTTGTTGTAAACAGGGAATATGCCTATACTCTGCTGTACATTTTGAAACTCAGTTAGTACACGGTGAGATACGTCCTTTGCAAAGCGTTTCTGAATGTATGCTCGGTCCCGTTTGGTATGTCCAGGAAACATCTTTTGCGAAAACTCAGTCCTCTTAATTTTATTTTTCATTGTTTTAGTCAGATGTACAACATCCGCCATTCTTGACATTGGTTTGCCCGTGATAGCAAGTTGAGCAGCACGAGCGCCTTTGAATGCTTTGCTGTCCCCGTCTGTTGTCATGTTGTCAATAGTGATCGGCGTGTCACTCTTCAATATCGATTCCATCGCTAATCTGGCCTCTCTATGTTCGTCACCTGTAAACGAAGTATGAAATTTGTATCGACTTGACGGTTATTGTTGCATTAGTCAATAATCTTTTTTATTATTTATTTCTTTTTTTCATTACTTATTTATTTTTCTTATTTACTTACTTACTTAATTACTTACTTACTTATTTACTTGCTTACTTACTTACTTACTTACTTACTTACTTACTTACATTATCTTATCTTATCTTATCTTATCTTCTTATCTTATCTTATCTTATCTTATCTTATCTTAAATGTTTAACGACTTGACGGCGGTTATTGTTGATTAGTCAATAATGTTTTTTATTATTATTATTTCTTTCTTTTTGTCATTAGTTATTTCTATCTATCTATCTATCTATCTATCTATCTATCTATCTATCTATCTATCTATCTATCTATCTATCTATCTATCTATCTATCTATCTATCTATCTATCTATCTATCTATCTATCTATCTATCTATCTATCTATCTATCTTTCTTTGTTGTGATTGTGATGTGGTGTGATGTGGTGTGATGTGGTGTGGTTGTTGTGTTGTTGTGTTTTGTGATTGTGATGTGGTGTGGTTGTTGTGTTGTGTTGTGATTGTGTTGTGTTGTGTTGTGTTGTGTTGTGTTGTGTTGTGTTGTGTTGTGTTGTGTTGTGTTGTGTTGTGTTGTGTTGTGTTGTGTTGTTGTGTTGTGTTGTTGTGTTGTGTTGTGTTGTGTTGTGTTGTTGTGTTGTTGTGTTGTGTTGTTGTGTTGTGTTGTGTTGTGTTGTGTTGTTGTGTTGTGTTGTGTTGTGTTGTGTTGTGTTGTGTTGTGTTGTGTTGTGTTGTTGTGTTATGTTGTTGTGTTATGTTGTTGTGTTGTGTTGTGTTGTGTTGTGTTGTGTTGTGTTGTGTTGTGTTGTGTTGTGTTGTGTTGTGTTGTGTTGTGTTGTGTTGTGTTGTGTTGTGTTGTGTTGTGTTAATTAAATAATGTTTAATTAATTGTTATGAAACTTACCTATTTGGTCGGTATCCTGAAGATTTTTGCTGCATCCAGACCTCGCATTACATGCGCTGTGGTCCGAGTGGGAACAAAGTTTACTGCCAATGTGCATGCCAATCACTTTCTTTAGATTTGTCTGCATCTCTATGATGGTAGTGCTGACTTGAGTGGCTGGCTGCATTGGAGTTGTCTCCCCTGCTGACTTCAGACTGTTGTTATATTGGGAGTCTACCCCACCCGGAATTGAGGCGTCTTTTTCAAACCCACACGCGACGTTGTTTTCTCGGACTTGCTGTCTTGCACGGTTGAAACTAGCATGTGCCACCTCCGAAACTTTGTCAGCAGCAATGTTGCTATGGCTTTGCATAGATGAGTAAGATGGTGGTGGAATTTTCAGGCATGTCATCAAGTACCGAAAGTCATTTGGGCCGGATTTTGTGTCCATTAACCCCACTGCCACTGACAGATTTATGTCGGCAACTTTTGGTCCTCGTCGATTGGTGTTCACCGTTTCATAAAGCTTATGTTCTTTGCCAACGAACCCACATTTAAGACATTTCAGTCTCTCGCACCACCCTAACCCCATCTGTTTATCAAACTTCAAGTCAAAGTTTAATTTCCCTTGACAGGTGCCATCCCAGGATCTGTGATCAGAGAATGTTTCAAAGAACATGTCAGCAGTCTTCCCAAGGTGAAAGATACGGTATGTACGCAGTTCATTCTTATCACTTTCAGCTTTAGCACTATCCATAAGTGCTTGCTCTATAGGCGTTTTGGCAGCCTTGCTTGGTCTCAAGGTCATTGTTGCTGGAATCTTCTTGTCTACAGCTCCACACAGTAGCACATTTGATTTTTTATCCTGAATTAGGAGACTATCATACACGTCTTTAGTCAGTCTCTTAATGGTCACTGTCCGCTTGTCATCAGACCACCTGCCTGAAAGTGGTTTAAATCTATTTTGGTCGACTCCCTTCTTAAAGTGTGATATTTTATGTTTCATTATTGCAAGTACACTCCTTTTTATAAATAGTAAACTTGCTTCCTAGCTAGCTCTGTTCTGTAATAATCTCTTTTCAAGTTATGCCCCTTCAAAGACAAACTCCATTTACTCCCTGAATAACATAACAAATGATGACATCATGAAGATGACGTCATGAAAATAACGTTACGTTTTGGCGTAAAAATCTAACCATATTAGGTTAGGAAGGTTTAGGATTTCATCAATCCAGCTTAGCCATCCACTACAATTACAAGTAAGCTTATCTACCAACAATGAAGTTTCTTTGGAAGCAGAAATGATAAGTCAAAGATGATGTACTGTTCGAATAATAAAGCATTTATTCAAGAAACCAATAAATTGCCATATAAGGGCATGCATTTTGACACTTGAATTGGGTAATATTACATACACAGTAAATTTAATACAATGATAAGATAAAGCAATCATATAACACCAAAACTTAAAAGTTTCAAACATTTTCTTTAACAAGTATAGAAGATATTCAAGCTTAGCGGTTGATATGTCGTGGCAGTTCTGTGCATTTTCAAGTCGTCCGAAACTGACTTGAAGCAAATGTGACCGGCTTCATGTTTTATGCCATTTTGTTAAAAATAGTCCGCGGATAACACCAAGTAACGTCATTTTATGTTCGTCAATATTGTTACTTTGTTTGATAAAGTTTTGAGTCTTATGTCAAAAAAATAATTCAGTTAAAGGTCTCACTACAGAATTACCTCCCTTGGGCAGGACGGTAGGAAGATTCCTACACCGTAAAAAACTAGGGCTGTGTTAATCGGTTTGCTCTGAACTTGGAAATGTGCAATCATTCTCTTATTTCTGTTTTCAGGTGACAAGATTGGAACATGTTCATGACTTCTGCCAAGTTTGGATGCCACTGGGTGATTTTCGAGGAAGATATGATAATTTGAAAATGGGTAGGAATACAGTTGAATTATCAGTGAAATGGAGCTAGTTTTGAGGGGTACTGAAAAAGACTGGAATTTAAAAAAATTTAATCTGGTGAACATTTGATTTTTTGTGGATATTCTGAGCTTCAGAGGAAGGTTTGCAGATTGAGGGGAGATTTAAAGACCAATGGACAGTTTAAAGTATGTTCGCAGTGGTCCGCACGTGACCATTTCTACATATATTATATAGTGTTGAATAATTCACTAGTGAGACGTATAGGGAATTTAAAAAATCTTCTTCTCCAATAGCACTATATGTAGATCTCTCATAGATTGTATGTAGCATTAAATTATGGTCCTCTACAAATTTTGTTCAAATGGTGACCATGGGGTAAAATTTTGACCCGCCTCGAGGGTCACAGTTTACATAGAATAATATAGGAACTTTTTAAAAAATCTCATTCTCCAAAACCGCTTGGTCAGTTTTGACCAAACTTCACATGGATTATCCTTAGGTCAATGATTTTCACATTTGTTAAAATTAGTGTAACGTCACATCTAAGATGGCCGACGTTGGGGTGGAGTGGGGTTGTAAGGTGTGTTTATGTGTGGTGGTGGGGGAGGGGATGGGGGGTGGGGTGGCTTGGTGTAAACAACATGTCCTCAGAAACTGCCCAGCCAGTTTTGACCAAATTTCACATGAGGGATACTGAGGTCAATGTCTATCAAAGTTATGCAAATTTGAGCAGTGCAACATCCAAGATGGCCTCCATTACCATATATAATCAAAACCTTAAAAAATCTTCTTCTCAGGAACCGTTGAACAGATTTTGACAGTTTTTATTTACAAATGATTACCAACTCCTAGACTACAAAAGTTATACAAATAAAGTTCCTAGGGTAAAAAATGGTTGTGCATCGGAGTTCTTTTACCTTATGTCGTACAATGTTTTCAATCTATTAATCAATTGCACTTGTTAACTACTTTTTCCTCTTTGCAAAATTCTCGGGTGAGCCACCCAGGGTCATTTGGACATCTTGTTTGTTTTAAGAATGATCTCTCTTCAAAATTAACTTTTAAAAAACAACGACAACGGAACACCAATATGCTTTTTTACTACAACATATATATACTGAAACGCAAAAGAAACGAAACTCGGGAATAAAATAGCGGAAATTCCCGAGTTGCGTTTCTTTTGCGTTTCAGTATATATAGTCCATTCCTTGCATTATTTTCTTGTGAAATGCACCAGTATTAGGAGATCACATGTTTTAAGAGTCACATTTAGCTGTTTCAATGTGTATGATAACGTGACGCACAAACCTACATTATAAGACTCAAAATAAAGATAAAAATTGTGTCCGCGAAAATAAAAATGGCATCGTCCATCGGTCCGGCCGTGCACGCTCTCACTGAGAGTCCGTGTTTCCGTCCATAGCAAACTTGTGTCTCTAATACCTCCACAACTGTTATAATTACGTATTTTAAACTGGGGTGCAAGATCTATATAAATAATGTGTAAGAAGCAATACATACGGCAGAAGAATTACTGGGGTTATTGCCCTTTCTGTTTATAAATAAAAAGGCACAATATTGTAGTAAATGGATGTGTGACATTTTAAATTAATTCCGTTGTCTGTCGTAATGTAGTGATTGCATTCCTTAAAACCATTATTGCGTTCATGTGGTCTAAAATCGTGTATTTCAAAATAGTTCATATTGATTGAAATGTATTTTATAGTCGCACCAACAGCTAAGGTCATATGGCGACTTTCCAGCTTCCATTGGTGGCCCTCCGGGCAATTTTCGTAGAACCACCAACGTTCCGCAAGCCAGCTGGATAGCTTCCTCACATAAAGATTCCTAGGCCCCTGAGGGATCGAACCTACAGCGGTGAGGGGCAAGTGATTTCAAGTCAGAGACGTTAACCACTCGGCCACGGAAGCCCCCCAAAATAGTTCATAAAGAAGGGGGATATCAATTCGCTGAATTTGCTTGTTATATGTGGGTTATAAAAGTTTACTTTTGTTTAACGGCTCATCAACACGGTATAGGTTATTTAGAGCCGCCCCAGAGATAGTTCATAGAAATCCCGGAACCCGCATTGCCCAATAACACATCGACGAAATTCAGTTGCGCCGGTGAGGCGTGAACCCAGGTCCTCCTGTTTTATGTTCACTGTGATATCCATTTGGCCACACCAGTCCCATTATAATATCAACACATATCGTATACATTTCTTTAAATGTACGCAAGGCAATCTTGAATTATTTATACACGCATTGAGAGACCAAATATTTTTACTTAAAAAAACCTCACCATAAAGAAAAAAATAATTGCAATATTTAAAACATCATCAGATTCAAACTGTTTATAAACTTTAATCCCAAAAGGAATGAGATGGGGTTCCAAGTGGCGTTTGTTCCTTGGGGTGTGTGTGGGGTGGGGGTGGGGGTGGGGGAGGGGGGTAGTGGGTCACAGGAAGCCCGAGACAGTATGTGGTTGAAGTGATTATAAAAATTAATTGAATTTATTTAAAATAGAATACCGCATTAAATCACCTCGAGGACAAACTCGATGTAAAGTCTCATGAAGAGAATGACATTTTTTAATTTGTGGTGAAGAATTTGGATAGGTAAACTACAGTTTATAAAACAGTATCGCCAACAACAAAACAAAGGTCAATTGTTCAAAATGCGTGAGAACGTCGAATGTATGCGTGTGAGCCTGATTAAACACAAAATGCGTTTTTCTCACGCATAATGCATGAGGCTTGACAGGTAGGGATCAAGTGTGACAGTGTGGCAGTGTGGCAGTTTCTATCCTGACCAAAGCACTCCATAATTTACACTTAACACCTGAGGATTGAATTGAATTGAATTTTGTTTAACGGCTCATCAACACAGTACAGGTTATTTAGAGCCGCCCCAGAGAGAGGGGAAGGATACATAGAAATCCGGGAACCTGCCCTACTCTTATTATCGAATAGATTCCTATGGTTCTTTAACGTGCTCGGATGATAGACCGATACACTGGACCGCCCGGTTTACGTCCTCATCCGACGGACGAGGCTAAGGAAAAGTGTCTTGCCCAAGAACACACCGACGACCTGAGGATTGTGTCCGTTGTATTGATACATATTTTGTATAGTCATAATACAAAAATGGCACATACTTGAAATGAAGCTGATACATGTATATAAATGAAATATACAATAATGCATATTTGTTATTCTAATACACCCGCACTATATAGCCTAGTTTAAAATATTTCGTTATATTGAACGATATATCACTGTAATTTTTGCAACGTTAGGAGAATAAGCATTGCGCATTGCGCATTACGCATTGTAACGTATGCAACGTTAGGAGAGTAAGCAAAGTAATGCGAAAGATTTTAGATTTGTGTGTTATTTTCACATTTTAGGGGTATTAGAATAGAAATAGAACATCGTATACGGTGAATTATCTATAATATATCACGGTTTGTCGTTCAATTGTAAACATAAAATTATTGTTTACAATTGAACTCCAAACCGTGATATATTAATCGATAATTCACAGTAAACGATGTTCTATTTCTTAAATATATTGCTGAAGGTCTTTATAAAATACATATATGGTGCTTATTTGATAATGGTGCATATTTATACATAAAACACCTAATGTGCATATTCGATAGTATATAGTATTATATTATACGAACCATAATTTTTATAGTATAAGTGTGCTGAAAAAAAAGGTTTAGCAAGTAAATTGCATGGCAAATTCATTTGCGCATACTCTAGGCCATGCGTGGCAGTCATTAACAATATAATTAACATAATGAACAGATATATACACGGCATTCTGTTTGAAACGATAACTGCGGGGGGGAAAAAATAACACGTTTTAATCTACCTGCTTCATAGATATTATAATTTAGTTCTTATTTCAATGTAAAGGGAGGTAATTTCATTTTTTTTAAAAAAACTTTGGTGCATATATAATGACAAGGTTTAGTATCCGTTGATTTTGTATTTTTTTATAACTTTAAACCCAGAACTGTTTTTAGTGACGTTTTACCATGTTCTTTATCATAGTGAAATACGCTGTTTTGAGTAAATGGGAGATAACTCAAAACACAACAAATCAGTGAAAGAGAAGATCACCCTATGTCATGCAAATGTTTTATAATACTTCACATTATAAAAGAGCATTTATTTTCTTTAAGCTAAATGTACATTAAAGCTTGCTAAAGTTATTTATGTTTTTTTCATTATATATGCATAGTCGAAAATATACAAATGCATATCTTTACATAAAATGCATGAATACAAGATTTAACATTTCCCTTCTCCAGTAATCTGTTTGCAGAGTAACATCATATTATTAATGTTATATTTATATTTAAAATAAGATACTTGACACAATAAGAAAAAAAATGTAGTGAGTTACATGTTTATCAAAAATAAATATACACATTTTGCATGATATCGGTAAATAATATCAATAGTTTAATAGTTTATTTAAGTCTCATCACAGTACACTATTATCTACAATACAACAAATCATAAAATACAACTGTGCCATTCTTTTTAGAATTACAAGAGACTATACAATACCAATATACATATGACTGTTCACAATGTTAAAATATTGAACATCTGAACCGACTGCCACAGCCGTGTCATAAGACTCACAAAAAGCCACAGCAGTAGGTCCAGTAGTCAATGCATACACATATATCACTGTTTTAATTTATAAAATAATTTTCTAAAAATATTGTTATCACACACATTTATACACAGTAAAAATTGAGCGGCCGGTGCTAATCTTGACATGTTGTCTAAAAAGTACTTAAAATAGAAATATTAATATGTGAGTTAGAGAATCGCAACGGCTACTGAAACCTTAAAAAATAGTATAAAAAATCAGATAACAACCCAGATCAGATCTGGAGTGTATTGATTAGCACAGACTTCTCAACGTCGTTATGAAAATCAATATGTGAAAATTTATATAAATATGTTCTGTATGAATATGTTATGGAAGCTTCAGAAAAAAAAAAAAAAAAATAATTTGTATAGTCATATAACAATGCCTGCCTGATATTCCATGACAAAAGATTTTCATTTGGGTCTGAAGAATATCTGAGAAGTAACATATGGTTGTTGTCTTGGATTGGAATGAAAATGTGAACATATCAATATGTGAGTATGTGTGAAACCCACGGAGACAGACCGGCATGAACTTCGTGAAGTTCAAAGCATACAAGTTCATAAAGTGCTTTGGTATAATATTATGGATACAATGTACATGATGAAAGAATAAATAATAGTAAATCATGACTTCACATGAAACAGTTATTTGATATGTATTTAATTAAAATTCCTGCTTAATCAGACACCCATCCAGTATGTTAAGTATCTATGCCGGTCTATAAAATATATAATTTTCACTTTACTGTTGCAATCATTTACACTGCTGTAGTAGATGTAATAAACGTGGTAGTATCCAATTACAATATAGCTTATTCACAATTTCATGCCAATTAACATCTGTGTATAGTCCCGACCGCAGTATCCTATTACAATATTGCACTGCAGCTAATTCACAATATCATGCCAATCAGGATCTGTGTATAACCCCTACCGCAGTATCCTATTACAATATTGCACTGCAGCTAATTCACAATATCATGCCAATCAGGATCTGTGTATAACCCTACCGCAGTATCCTGTTACAATATTGCACTGCAGCTAATTCACAATGTCATGCCAATCAGGATCTGTGTATAACCCCTACCGCAGTATCCTATTACAATATTGCACTGCAGCTAATTCACAATGTCATGCCAATCAGGATCTGTGTATAACCCCTACCGCAGTATCCTGTTACAATATTGCACTGCAGCTAATTCACAATGTCATGCCAATCAGGATCTGTGTATAACCCCTACCGCAGTATCCTACTGCAATATTGCACTGCAGCTAATTCACAATGTCATGCCAATCAGGATCTGTGTATAACCCTACCGCAGTATCCTATTACAATATTGCACTGCAGCTAATTCACAATGTCATGCCAATCAGGATCTGTGTATAATCCCTACCGCAGTATCCTATTATAAATATTGCACTGCAGCTAATTCACAATGTCATGCCAATCAGGATCTGTGTATAACCCCTACCGCAGTATCCTATTACAATATTGCACTGCAGCTAATTCACAATGTCATGCCACTCAGGATCTGTGTATAACCCCTACCGCAGTATCCTATTACAATATTGCACTGCAGCTAATTCACAATGTCATGCCAATCAGGATCTGTGTATAACCCCTACCGCAGTATCCTATTACAATATTGCACTGCAGCTAATTCACAATGTCATGCCAATCAGGATCTGTGTATAACCCCTACCGCAGTATCCTGTTACAATATTGCACTGCAGCTAATTCACAATGTCATGCCAATCAGGATCTGTGTATAACCCCTACCGCAGTATCCTGTTACAATATTGCACTGCAGCTAATTCACAATGTCATGCCAATCAGGATCTGTGTATAACCCCTACCGCAGTATCCTGTTACAATATTGCACTGCAGCTAATTCACAATGTCATGCCAATCAGGATCTGTGTATAAACCCTACCGCAGTATCCTGTTACAATATTGCACTGCAGCTAATTCACAATGTCATGCCAATCAGGATCTGTGTATAACCCCTACCGCAGTATCCTGTTACAATATTGCACTGCAGCTAATTCACAATGTCATGCCAATCAGGATCTGTGTATAACCCCTACCGCAGTATCCTGTTACAATATTTCACTGCAGCTAATTCACAATGTCATGCCAATCAGGATATGTGTATAACCCCTACCGCAGTATCCTATTACAATATTGCACTGCAGCTAATTCACAATGTCATGCCAATCAGGATCTGTGTATAACCCCTACCGCAGTATCCTGTTACAATATTGCACTGCAGCTAATTCACAATGTCATGCCAATCAGGATCTGTGTATAACCTCTACCGCAGTATCCTGTTACAATATTGCACTGCAGCTAATTCACAATGTCATGCCAATCAGGATCTGTGTATAACCCCTACCGCAGTATCCTGTTACAATATTGCACTGCACAGCTAATTCACAATGTCATGCCAATCAGGATCTGTGTATAACCCCTACCGCAGTATCCTGTTACAATATTGCACTGCAGCTAATTCACAATGTCATGCCAATCAGGATCTATGTATAACCTCTACCGCAGTATCCTGTTACAATATTGCACTGCAGCTAATTCACAATGTCATGCCAATCAGGATCTGTGTATAACCCCTACCGCAGTATCCTGTTACAATATTGCACTGCACAGCTAATTCACAATGTCATGCCAATCAGGATCTGTGTATAACCCCTACCGCAGTATCCTGTTACAATATTGCACTGCAGCTAATTCACAATGTCATGCCAATCAGGATCTATGTATAACCCCTACCGCAGTATCCTATTACAATATTGCACTGCAGCTAATTCACAATGTCATGCCAATCAGGATCTATGTATAACCCCTACCGCAGTATCCTACTGCAATATTAATTAACAATTTCATGCCATATAGCCTCTACCGCAGTATCCTATTACAATATTGCACGGTTGCTAATTCACAATGTCACACAGGTATTCGGCGCGTAATTTGGTCACTACTACCCCCCCCCCCCCACCCCCTCTACTACCCACCCCACCCCCTCACCAAAAGAAGCAAAACATTTCACTTTGTGGGGGTGTAGTAGAGGTGCGTAGGCGGGGGTGGGGGGGGGGGGGGGTGTAGTAGTGACCAAATTACGCGCCGAATACCTGTGCAATATCATGCCAATCAAAATCTGTGTATAACCCATCAAAATCTGTGTATAGCCCCATATCGCCCATTTGGGTTTATTGAGAAACATATTGAAACAAGCAAAACTTCCGGGTTTACTTAAATGGAACGTAAACACGTTGAATACATAGATTTCGTTATGGTTTGTCAATTTTGAATAGGTTATATTTACGTCATTCTGTATGGGAATTTATGGGGAGTTTTATGAAAATTGTGAAGATTTAAATTAAGTGTAAATGTGTAGCTTATGATTAACAAGTGTTTGTTTTCTTTTGACGACTTGCCACTTTAAGGTTAAGTGTTTGTTGTATTTCGTGTTTACACATTTAACTTCGAAATAATACTCTGACTGCACGAATACTCGTAGTGATACATTTTGAAGATGTCGTTTAGTTTTGTTATCATATTAACACTGGTCGTATCGCTTCATCAGTATGTTATATGTGGTATCATAACGGGAAAAGGAGCAGTACAGTACAGAATAAAGGATTCGGAATTTAATACAGGTACAGAATACATCATGAATGTATTTACTACTTCTACTTCCTTTAGTCGTATTCTTCTTTTGCTACTATTTCTATATTGCCGTTGTATCAGGACGGGTAAACTTACAACTTCTACTTCCTTTAGGTCTCACACCTCTATTATCTCCCCTGAAAGCTCACGGACCTAGAGACAAAAGGAAAACAGAAAATAATTCTATTTTTTCTCAATTTTAGGCAATTTTTAATTTGAAAAATAGGCCTTTCTTTGCTTTAGCATACATCTGCAGTGTAAAAGACAGATGATACAGAAAATCCCATGTTGATATGAGGTTTCATTCAAATTTCAGAATTGTTTTGCCGAAGCACCACATATTCAGCTAGATAGTGTATGAATTTTGTATTTTCCATAGGGTTCACAAAACATGAGCGAGAAAAAAACCCAACCTGGCTAACTTATATATTTTATTGTTTTAAATGACTGGTCTTGGCTATACTGAAGATATTTAACCAACAACAATGTCTGCTGCCCTGCTTTGAAGCTCAGATGTTGGAAAAGGCTGTACAGTAACCCTATGGGAAAATTAATTGTGGTGTGAGACCTGAAGTCGTATTCTTCTTTTGCTACTATTTCTATATTGCCGTGTTATCAGGACGGGTAAAATTACTACTTCTACTTCCTTTAGTCGTATTCTTCTTTTGCTACTGTTTCTATATTGCCGTGGTATCAGGACGGGTAAAATTACTACTTCTACTTCCTTTAGTCGTATTCTTCTTTTGCTACTATTTCTATATTGCCGTGGTATCAGGACGGGTAAAATTACAACTTCTACTACCTTTAGTCGTATTCTTCTTTTCTACTATTTTTATATTGCCGTGGTATCAGGACGGGTAAAATTACTACTTCTACCTCCTTAAGTCGTATTCTTCTTTTGCTACTGTTTCTATATTGCTGTGGTATCAGGACGGGTAAATTTACTACTTCTACCTCCTTTAGTCGTATTCTTCTTTTGCTACTGTTTCTATATTGCCGTGGTATCAGGACGGGTAAATTTACTACTTCTACTTCCCTTAGTCGTATTCTTCTTTTGCTACTATTTCTATATTGCCGTGTTATCAGGACGGGTAAAATTACTACTTCTACTTCCTTTAGTCGTATTCTTCTTTTGCTACTGTTTCTATATTGCCGTGGTATCAGGACGGGTAAAATTACTACTTCTACTTCCTTTAGTCGTATTCTTCTTTTGCTACTGTTTCTATATTGCCGTGGTATCAGGACGGGTAAAATTACTACTTCTACTTCCTTTAGTCGTATTCTTCTTTTGCTACTATTTCTATATTGCCGTGTTATCAGGACGGGTAAAATTGCTACTTCTACTTCCTTTAGTCGTATTCTTCTTTTGCTACTATTTCTATATTGCCATGGTATCAGGACGGGTAAAATTACTACTTCTACTTCCTTTAGTCATTCTTCTTTTGCTACTGTTTCTATATTGCCGTGGTATCAGGACGGGTAAAATTACTACTTCTACTTCCTTTAGTCGTATTCTTCTTTTGCTACTGTTTCTATATTGCCGTGGTATCAGGACGGGTAAAATTACTACTTCTACTTCCTTTAGTCGTATTCTTCTTTTGCTACTGTTTCTATATTGCCGTATTATTAGGACGGGTAAACTTACTACTTCTACTTCCTTTAGTCATTCTTCTTTTGCTACTGTTTCTATATTGCCGTGGTATCAGGACGGGTAAAATTACTACTTCTACTACCTTTAGTCGTATTCTTCTTTTGCTACTCTTTCTATATTGCCGTGGTATCAGGACGGGTAAACTTACTACTTCTACTTCCTTTAGTCGTATTCTTCTTTTGCTACTGTTTCTATATTGCCGTGTTATCAGGACGGGTAAAATTACTACTACTACTTCCTTTAGTCGTATTCTTCTTTTGCTACTGTTTCTATATTGCCGTGGTATCAGGACGGGTAAACTTACTACTTCTACTACCTTTAGTCGTATTCTTCTTTTGCTACTATTTCTATATTGCCGTGGTATCAGGACGGGTAAAATTACTACTTCTACTTCCTTTAGTCATATTCTTCTTTTGCTACTGTTTCTATATTTCCGTGTTATCAGGACGGGTAAAATTACTACTTCTACTTCCTTTAGTCGTATTCTTCTTTTGCTACTGTTTCTATATTGCCGTGTTATCAGGACGGGTAAAATTACTACTTCTACTTCCTTTAGTCGTATTCTTCTTTTGCTACTGTTTCTATATTGCCGTGGTATCAGGACGGGTAAAATTACTACTTCTACTTCCCTTAGTCGTATTCTTCTTTTGCTACTATTTCTATATTGCCGTGGTATCAGGACGGGTAAACTTACTACTTCTACTTACTTTAGTCGTATTCTTCTTTTGCTACTGTTTCTATATTTCCGTGGTATCAGGACGGGTAAAATTACTACTTCTACTTCCTTTAGTCGTATTCTTCTTTTGCTACTGTTTCTATATTGCCGTGGCATCAGGACGGGTAAAATTACTACTTCTACTTACTTTAGTCGTATTCTTCTTTTGCTACTGTTTCTATATTTCCGTTGTATCAGGACGGGTAAAATTACTACTTCTACTTCCTTTAGTCGTATTCTTCTTTTGCTACTGTTTCTATATTTCCGTGGTATCAGGACGGGTAAAATTACTACTTCTACTTCCTTTAGTCGTATTCTTCTTTTGCTACTGTTTCTATATTTCCGTGGTATCAGGACGGGTAAACTTACTACTTCTACTTCCTTTAGTCGTATTCTTCTTTTGCTACTATTTCTATATTGCCGTGGTATCAGGACGGGTAAACTTACTACTTCTACTACCTTTAGTCGTATTCTTCTTTTGCTACTATTTCTATATTGCCGTGGTATCAGGACGGGTAAAAGTACTACTTCTACTTCCTTTAGTCGTATTCTTCTTTTGCTACTATTTCTATATTGCCGTGGTATGAGGACGGGTAAAATTACTACTTCTACTTCCTTTAGTCGTATTCTTCTTTTGCTACTGTTTCTATATTTCCGTGGTATCAGGACGGGTAAACTTACTACTTCTACTTCCTTTAGTCGTATTCTTCTTTTGCTACTGTTTCTATATTTCCGTGGTATCAGGACGGGTAAAATTACTACTTCTACTTCCTTTAGTCGTATTCTTCTTTTGCTACTGTTTCTATATTGCCGTGGTATCAGGACGGGTAAAATTACTACTTCTACTTCCTTTAGTCGTATTCTTCTTTTGCTACTGTTTCTATATTGCCGTGTTATCAGGACGGGTTAAATTACTACTACTACTTCCTTTAGTCGTATTCTTCTTTTGCTACTGTTTCTATATTGCCGTGGTATCAGGACGGGTAAACTTACTACTTCTACTTCCTTTAGTCATATTCTTCTTTTGCTACTGTTTCTATATTTCCGTGTTATCAGGACGGGTAAAATTACTACTTCTACTTCCTTTAGTCGTATTCTTCTTTTGCTACTGTTTCTATATTGCCGTGTTATCAGGACGGGTAAAATTACTACTTCTACTTCCTTTAGTCGTATTCTTCTTTTGCTACTGTTTCTATATTGCCGTGGTATCAGGACGGGTAAACTTACTACTTCTACTTCCTTTAGTCGTATTCTTCTTTTGCTACTATTTCTATATTGCCGTGGTATCAGGACGGGTAAACTTACTACTTCTACTTACTTTAGTCGTATTCTTCTTTTGCTACTGTTTCTATATTGCCGTGTTATCAGGACGGGTAAAATTACTACTTCTACTTCCTTTAGTCGTATTCTTCTTTTGCTACTGTTTCTATATTGCCGTGGTATCAGGACGGGTAAAATTACTACTTCTACTTCCTTTAGTCGTATTCTTCTTTTGCTACTATTTCTATATTGCCGTGGTATCAGGACGGGTAAACTTACTACTTCTACTTACTTTAGTCGTATTCTTCTTTTGCTACTGTTTCTATATTTCCGTGGTATCAGGACGGGTAAAATTACTACTTCTACTTCCTTTAGTCGTATTCTTCTTTTGCTACTGTTTCTATATTGCCGTGGCATCAGGACGGGTAAAATTACTACTTCTACTTACTTTAGTCGTATTCTTCTTTTGCTACTGTTTCTATATTTCCGTTGTATCAGGACGGGTAAAATTACTACTTCTACTTACTTTAGTCGTATTCTTCTTTTGCTACTGTTTCTATATTTCCGTGGTATCAGGACGGGTAAAATTACTACTTCTACTTCCTTTAGTCGTATTCTTCTTTTGCTACTGTTTCTATATTTCCGTGGTATCAGGACGGGTAAACTTACTACTTCTACTTCCTTTAGTCGTATTCTTCTTTTGCTACTATTTCTATATTGCCGTGGTATCAGGACGGGTAAACTTACTACTTCTACTACCTTTAGTCGTATTCTTCTTTTGCTACTATTTCTATATTGCCGTGGTATCAGGACGGGTAAAAGTACTACTTCTACTTCCTTTAGTCGTATTCTTTTTTTGCTACTATTTCTATATTGCCGTGGTATGAGGACGGGTAAAATTACTACTTCTACTTCCTTTAGTCGTATTCTTCTTTTGCTACTGTTTCTATATTTCCGTGGTATCAGGACGGGTAAACTTACTACTTCTACTTCCTTTAGTCGTATTCTTCTTTTGCTACTGTTTCTATATTTCCGTGGTATCAGGACGGGTAAAATTACTACTTCTACTTCCTTTAGTCGTATTCTTCTTTTGCTACTGTTTCTATATTGCCGTGGTATCAGGACGGGTAAAATTACTACTTCTACTTCCTTTAGTCGTATTCTTCTTTTGCTACTGTTTCTATATTGCCGTGTTATCAGGACGGGTAAAATTACTACTACTACTTCCTTTAGTCGTATTCTTCTTTTGCTACTGTTTCTATATTGCCGTGGTATCAGGACGGGTAAACTTACTACTTCTACTACCTTTAGTCGTATTCTTCTTTTGCTACTATTTCTATATTGCCGTGGTATCAGGACGGGTAAAATTACTACTTCTACTTCCTTTAGTCATATTCTTCTTTTGCTACTGTTTCTATATTTCCGTGTTATCAGGACGGGTAAAATTACTACTTCTACTTCCTTTAGTCGTATTCTTCTTTTGCTACTGTTTCTATATTGCCGTGTTATCAGGACGGGTAAAATTACTACTTCTACTTCCTTTAGTCGTATTCTTCTTTTGCTACTGTTTCTATATTGCCGTGGTATCAGGACGGGTAAAATTACTACTTCTACTTCCTTTAGTCGTATTCTTCTTTTGCTACTATTTCTATATTGCCGTGGTATCAGGACGGGTAAACTTACTACTTCTACTTACTTTAGTCGTATTCTTCTTTTGCTACTGTTTCTATATTTCCGTGGTATCAGGACGGGTAAAATTACTACTTCTACTTCCTTTAGTCGTATTCTTCTTTTGCTACTGTTTCTATATTGCCGTGGCATCAGGACGGGTAAAATTACTACTTCTACTTACTTTAGTCGTATTCTTCTTTTGCTACTGTTTCTATATTTCCGTTGTATCAGGACGGGTAAAATTACTACTTCTACTTACTTTAGTCGTATTCTTCTTTTGCTACTGTTTCTATATTTCCGTGGTATCAGGACGGGTAAAATTACTACTTCTACTTCCTTTAGTCGTATTCTTCTTTTGCTACTGTTTCTATATTGCCGTGGTATCAGGACGGGTAAACTTACTACTTCTACTTCCTTTAGTCGTATTCTTCTTTTGCTACTATTTCTATATTGCCGTGGTATCAGGACGGGTAAACTTACTACTTCTACTACCTTTAGTCGTATTCTTCTTTTGCTACTATTTCTATATTGCCGTGGTATCAGGACGGGTAAAAGTACTACTTCTACTTCCTTTAGTCGTATTCTTCTTTTGCTACTATTTCTATATTGCCGTGGTATGAGGACGGGTAAAATTACTACTTCTACTTCCTTTAGTCGTATTCTTCTTTTGCTACTGTTTCTATATTTCCGTGGTATCAGGACGGGTAAACTTACTACTTCTACTTCCTTTAGTCGTATTCTTCTTTTGCTACTATTTCTATATTGCCGTGGTATCAGGACGGGTAAAATTACTACTTCTACTTCCTTTAGTCGTATTCTTCTTTTGCTACTGTTTCTATATTGCCGTGGTATCAGGACGGGTAAAATTACTACTTCTACTTTCTTTAGTCGTATTCTTCTTTTGCTACTATTTCTATATTGCCGTTGTATATGGACGGGTAAAAAAGCTGTTCAGTGCAGATTAAAGGAGTCAGACTGTAAACGTTATGTTATACAATGCATACACTACTACTACTACTACTACTACTACTACTACTACTACTATTACTACTACTACTACAACTACTACTACTACTAGTACAGCTGCTGCTGTTGCTGCTGTTGCTGATGTTGCTGCTGTTGCTGTTACTACTGCTGCTACTACTACTGCTACTACTACTACTACTACTGCTGCTGCTGCTACTACTACTTCAAACAGCTGCTGTTGCTGCTGCTGCTGCTGCTGGTGCTGCTACTACCACTACTACTACTAATACTAATACTACTACTACTACTACTAACTGCTGCTGCTACTACTATTACTACTACTACTACTACTACTCACTGACTTTTACCTTTCCTAAAAATCAGTCTTTGGTTAAGTCGTTAAAGCAGTCATTAGGAAATGTTTGCAAAATTAGTGCAGAACCTGAGGAAAGAGGGCATTGTCCAAAGAAGGAATCTAAACAATGATTCGAGATTCTGGTAGTCTTTCTTGGGTGGAGGCATACCAAATACCAGTACTGTAGTATTCCTCCCGCAATTGTTAAGACGCGACACTTTCTTGTAAACATTATTATGCAGATCACATGTTAGGTGATGTGTTTATATACTTAAGGAAAAACGCAACTTTGTCAGTGTCAGCATATATGAAGTGTTATTTGTTCAAATACTCTTTAGTTAATTTACCAGTGATCGAAAATTTACCGATACCTCCACCATATTTCACTTTTGAAAGTT
Source organism: Cyrtodaria siliqua (assembly GCA_037043455.1). Lineage (NCBI taxonomy): Eukaryota > Metazoa > Mollusca > Bivalvia > Adapedonta > Hiatellidae > Cyrtodaria > Cyrtodaria siliqua. The sequence continues at coordinate 20,034 of JAWPHD010021776.1, forward strand.
ATTCTTAAGTAAAGCATGAAATGCAAAATTTAACAGATACACATGATGCACGGGTCGTGGCATATGTACTCGGGAACAGATGCCACTTTCTGTCTTAATTTTGTCCGACGACATCATTTATCAAGAATCCAGTGCTTTTGTCAAATTTAGTAATTAATGTTTTCATTACGCCAGAGTTGCGTATTTTCCCTTTAGTATGGCACTGCAAGGAAGAAGATTTATCACAGCGTTCGTAGTAGGATTTTTTTTCACTGTCTATTAACACATGGCAATGGCAATTGGCTGTGTGGATAGGAATAACCATTCAAAACCATTCACTTATTATGTGGTACAGTCAATACTCTCTGAAATATGTTAGGAAAATTAGGTGAAACATGCGGTAAAAAATGCATTGTCCAAATATTCGTAAGTCATTCTAAAGGCTTGTATAGGTGTGTGTGTGTGTGTGGGGTTAGGGGGGGGGGGGGGGGGGGGGGGGGGGTTGGGGGGGGGCGTTACCAAATATCCCATATCCCCTAAGTTTTCCTTCATATATCTCCATTGTCATATATCCCCAAAACTGTTTCCTGTAAATAATCCATATCCCCAAAAATAGAGAAAAATATCCCCAAAATTAATCGACATGTACTCTTGGGTTTTCTTCGGTTTCCCTGATATTCTCTCACATCAAGACTGCTATAAAGCGCCACCTAGAGTGATTTGTACATGCTGTATATCTTGTTTCGTAATTGGTACGCCGTAAAACACAGTGCAACTCAATACATGATAATTATGCAAAACAATGTAAAACCGTTTTGATATTTTAACCACGAAGCGACGAATTATCTTTTTTTTTCAGTGGCGAACATCCTGGTAAAACCAACAACCGGATACACGATACCCACGGACGATGTTGAAATAAAAGGCAGTGTGGGGAATGTCGATTACATAATGTCACGGTAATAAGCATGCACAAGATATACATCATAGTTAATTATCGTTGTAATTTATGATTTATTAGTGGTGTGTGTGAGCATGCGGTTTTACTACTGTTTATAAGTTGTTTCGGTACGTGTATGCAACTTAAATAAAACTTAAAGGATAACCAGCACACTTGAAGTATTTCTCAAGATCTAAAATAACCACCTCAATTCATTCTAACTGAAACAGATTCGTATATAATATAATGAAAGGTAATAATACATTTCATTTTTCATTATTATTCTACCTATGTTAAAGAAGGAATAGTGCTATTGGTGCAACGTAATCACTGCAATGTGCTTTAACCTATCAAAAATAAGTTATTAATCTAATTTGTAAATTACAGGATTGTAAAAATAGATTTTTTTAAAAAAAGATTGCCGTGTGTTACTATTACGTACTATAACACTTTTACCTCATACATCATACCTCAAACGGTCAAGGATGTTTTTACTTTATGTTGTTATCAAGTGATATTGATCTCTAAGACTCTGGGACTCTGGGATCTGATTGGTTCAGCTATTTGTGGTCCAACCAATCACCGCAAGGATATGCTTATGAAGGATGCAAGATGTATGTTTTAATGTATTTCTTATTCGGATGACTTCAATTAGTGTATATAACATGTTCTGCTATGATGGCACTTGCAACATTACGTGGTCCGAGTATTGACTTTCATACCCCATCCAATCCCTACTCCAAGAAGCGAAAACGGGTTGGCTGGGGTATGCAATAAAACCTTAATTTTAGCTTAAAAAGTTTGCATATTGTAAAATTAAAACATTTAATAGGAATTTTAAAGAAGTTGTTTTCAGTATTTTTTTATTAAAGTGTTTTATTGTCGAAATATCCGTTATAAAATCCTGCAAATATAAGCTTTCCATCAATTAATGGAATTAAGACGCGACCCACGTAATGTACACACAATACGCTTTAAATATGATATTAAAAGTATATAAAATATTATTTGTTATTACTTTAACGTGTGTTGAACACCTACCAATTAAACGTTCATTACACTTTAAGGGGCTAGAAAGTACGATTAAATAAGCACATAAAATATGTTAAAAATACAAGTGACACTTCCGGGCTGTAGACGTCACACATTTCTTACAAGAACTGTTAACGTATTTATAATATTGTAATGGATGCCGTTTGTTACCTTTAATTTTTACCGGTTTTATAAATGATATTGAAATAAACTTAAATAATTTTCCTAATAACTAGGAATAAAATAGGCAGTATAAACAGAGTATGTATTTATTATGTATTGCAGATGCCTTTGTTCATCTGATTGAAAGTGAAAAACAGATGTATAATTAATGCTAAATATATTTATTGATTGGTAAATGAAATATTTTGGCGGATTTTTTCTCCCATAAATCATTAATTCATATTATGCTTCAAGGCAATAACATATTCTTGTTTTGTTATATAACTACACTTTTTATTGGTATGCACAGCTGTTAGCAATATGAACTTTATATGAGTAATATTCATATTTTAACAACAACTTACACAGAAATAAAAAAATTAAATGACATACATATTAAACTATGCACTTTTTGGTCTTTGCAGACTGACTATAGCAGAAGTTGTTCCAGAGAATCTATAAATGTGTCTTTATCACAGGACAATAACATGCCATGTAAGGGCCGAATTCCCGAAGATTCGACTTGAAGGATACTCCAATATCACAGGGTAAGTTGGGTTCCAATGAGAAACGTCAGCAGTGATACAATAGGATTAATACTACATCAACGGTCGAACATCATTTCATGCGGCCCGCCATCTTGATTTGTTTATACGATACTATGATATAGGGGTTCGTGGCCGAGGCGTTAACGACGTTGCGTTGTAAAACCTTTTCACCATTCATCGCTGTGGGTTCGAATCCCACTGGGAGCTTGACTTGTAAGTGAGGAAGTGTCGATTATTACGGATGGCGGGAGGTGTAGAGTACTGGTTCTACCCATGTAAAGTTGCTGGTCTGCCTCCTCCACAAAAAAAATGACCGTCATATATAACGTCACATAATTATTATCTTGAAAATGACGTATAAACGCCATACAGACAAAAACAAACCTTACTATGACGTCGTTCAATGAAATGTAACGTTATACCATGTCGTCATCCAATCAGAATTAATGTTTTAATCTGAACATCAATTGTTATACATATGTATACATCTCAATTAGCCAATAATACAGACATTCATTAAGAGACCAATGTCCGTAATTTTTAGCTTATAAAACACACACTAATTATGTTCGCAAACATTACACACCAAACAATATTGAACATTTACTAATTAAAAGCAAGATTGTTTGACTGAATTCAATCGCGGTACTAAAAAAAAGAGAAACCGCTTCGGGCGTTTGAGCTCGCAGCCCAAAAAATAAAAAATTACACTCGCGGTAATAATAGTGAGCGTGAGCGTAAAGTAAGCCGATGAGCTAACCGGGCTATACATGTAACGCAATACATACTATGGTAAAAACCTAATGCGCTAATGGAAGTCACGTGATCGTTTGGTGGGTCCCATTTTATTTAGAACTAATAATTAAAGCTTCTTTTTTTCAAACTCACGAATGTATTACTGCAGACGTCTTAGGGTATATGCTCATGTTTTCATGTATACATTTCACGGAATAAAAGTCAGACGGTTATTTGGTTATGCTCATTATCTGCTTACTTACGGACAGTGTCCCTTTAAGTGCGTTATAATGTATAATGTATATTAGGGTTACGCCAATCTAGTGCCTACGATTGGATACCGTTTGAATGTTCATTGCTAGATGAGGCCCGGGGGTGTGTTAACTATTGTATTACTCACTAATTTCAACGTGAATATCAAATTAAAACAGCTTTCTTTTATATTTTATAAATGGTACAAATACTTTCTTTGTGATTGTCTTTCAGAAATACCGGTATGATATATACAGGAAACTTCAGTGTTGATATAGACAAGGTCGTTCTCACGTCGACAGGCAAACTTGGTGAGTTTTTTATTCTCGATCCCCCTTTCACAGTAATATACCGGCTGTGTTCCGAAAATACCTAGTCACCCCATCTAGAGAATAAAACCGAATACATGCATCTCTCTCCAAAGTTGATTATTTTAAAAATATATATAAATCAAGGGCTCAAAGGGAAACTGGTATATTTTTCCTAATTTATAAAAAGTAACACACGTTTCGGTACAGTTTCTAGGCTTAGGCTCATGATCTAAAGGTAGTTATACCACAATAGCCTAAATACACACTATCCATCGTGTAATACCCGAGGATATACACAGCGTATGCAGGTTATTGTGGTATAAATACAATAGAGCATGAGTCTTGCACGTGTACGGACGATAATGCACGAGCGTTATCCCCGTACACGTGCAAAACTCATGCTCTATCCTATACTTATTAGCTCGACTATTCGAAGAATAAGAGAGCTTATGTAATCACCACGGGGTCGGCGTCGGCGTCGGCGTTGGCGTTGGCGTCGGCGTCGGCGTTGGCGTTGGCGTCGGCGTCGGCGTCCCACATCAAGGTTTGCGTGTAAGCTGTGTTTACAAGTCTATATCTCTTACATTTCTTATCCTAGCACAACCAAATTTGGCCATGGGCTTCCTTATAGCATTATCTTAAGGACTGCATAAGCAATTTTGGTTCCTGTAACCCATGGGCTCCCATGGAACCCACATTATGATAGCTCATAAAATGTGTCACATTTCACATCAAATTTTGCGTGTAAGCTGTGTTTACAAGTCTATATCTCTTACAATTCTTACCCTAGCACAATCAAATTTGGCCATTAGCTTCCTTAGAGCATTATCTTAAAGGCTGCTTAAGTAATATTGGTTCCTGTAACGCCAGGGCTCCCATGGAACCCAAATTCTGATAGCCCTTAAAATGTGTCTGTTTCACATCAAATTTTGCGTGTAAACTGTCTTGCATTTCTTGTCCTAGCTGAAATAAATTTTGGAATTGGGTTCCTTAAGGTATGTTGTAAAGGGTGGGTAATTAATTTTGTCTTCTGCTAATTCTGGGCTCCCATGGAACCCAAACAGTGATGGCCCATAAAATGTGCAATACAGGCAGATCTAGGTTTGCATGTAAGCATGTATGTATCTATAATTTCTTATAGCATTATGCATCTTATTAATACTTCACTCATATTGGGGCATGGGCTCCCTCCAGCCCCCAGCCCACACTCCCCCCCCAGCCCCCACCCTCCACAACGTCTTTTTTTTTTTTACTTTTTTTTTTTTTACATATTTCTGTGTTGTTTTGGTCGATACTTACACATATATGTTGCCCCCTCACCGCCCACCCCACCTCCACCCCTTCCTCTCCCACTCCCCCCACTTGAAACTCTATTGTTTCTTACATATTTCTGTGTTGTTTTAGTCAATTCTTATACATATATGTCTGCCCCCTCCCCCCCACCCCAACCCCCATGCCCCCCTGCTTCTCACCACCACCCCCCCCCCCCACACTTGAAACTATTTTTTTTTTTTTTTTTTTTACATATTTCTGTGTTGTTTAGACAATTCTTACACATATATGTTGCCCCCTCCCCCCCACACCAAGCCCCCCCCCCCACCCCCCATTTGAAACTATTCTTTTTTTTTTTTTTACATATTTCTGTGTTGTGTTTGTCAATTCTTACACATAGCTTCTAACACATAGCTTCTTACACATATATGTTGCTCCCTCTTCGCCCCCCCCCCCCCCCCCCACCCTGCCCGCACCCCAAAACACACACTTTTTTTAAATTTTTAATTTTTATTTTTTTACATATTTCTGTGTTGTTTGATCGATTTTTACACATATATGTTGCCCCCTGAACGCCCCCCCCCACCCCCACCCCACCCCCATTCCTGCCCCCTCTCCCCCCTCGCCCCCACTTGAAACTCTATTTTTTTATTTATTTTTTTTACCAAATTTCTGTGTGTTTTAGTCAGTTCTTACACATATATGTTGCCCCCTCCCCCCCCCCCCCCCCCCCAAGATGCTCCCCCGCCTCTCACCACCACCACCACACATCCCCCCACTTGAAACTATTGTTGTTTTTTTTTGTTTTTTTTACATATTTCTGTGTTGTTTTAGTCAATTCTTACACATATATGTTGCCCCCTCCCCCCACACCCCAAGCCCCCCTACCCCCGCCTCTCACCACCCCCCCACTTGAAACTTTTTTTTTTTACATATTTCTGTGTTGCTTTTGTCAATTCTTACACATGTTGCCCCTCAACCCCCTGTCCCCCTACCCGCCACACACCCCCCGACCACACACTATTTTTAATTTTTTTTTGTGTGTTGTTTTGGTGAATTTTTACATAACTTCTTATACATATATATTGTCCTCACCACCCCCTTTACCCCCACCACCCACCCCACCTCTCCCCACCCCCACACCCCACCCCCACTCAAAACTTGATTTTTACACTAATTTTATATCGGCCCGAGTTTCTATACCCGCCCGCTCCCCTAGCCCGCCCCCGCATTGTTTTAGCATTGTTTTCTGATGGTATATACTAGCTATTTAATTTATTATTCTCTGAAAAATCGAATAGTCGAGCTGCGCTGTTCTCCGACAGCTCTTGTTTTAAATGTAGTATTACATTTGCGTCCCACAAACCCATAGTGTACGTGATTCTATCTTGTTGCATGGGTACATGACAATTAATGGATGAAGTAGGAAACATTGTTTCACATAATGCAATAGCAGTCTAGGCAGTAATCTTTATTGCCTCCATTTATAAGAGAGCATAAATACACAATGATTCACACTGAACTTTAATACAGCTGATAACTTTAGAACACAAATATATAAATAAAATGCATAAATCAACATATCTACATAATGCATAAATCAATCACATTTACACATAAACATACATTCATTCAGTTAATAATGATTGAACACAATAGAAATAATACACATACTATCTTAGTAGTACTGACCCAGATCAGCAATTAAGTCACACAGCTGTATCATACTATGTTAGTAGTACTGACCCAGATAAGCAATTAAGTCACACAGTTGTATCATACTATGTTAGTAGTACTGACCTAGATCAGCAATTAAGTCACACAGTTGTATCATACTATGTTAGTAGTACTGACCCAGATCAGCAATTAAGTCACACAGATGTATCATACTATGTTAGTAGTACTGACCTAGATCAGCAATTAA
>JAWPHD010021777.1:0-27187 GCA_037043455.1 Cyrtodaria siliqua
GTGTAAGAACTGAATATATATGTGTAAGAACTGAATATATATGTGTAAGAACTGAATATATATATGTGTAAGAACGGAATATATATGCGAAAGAACTGAATATATATGCGTAAGAACTGAATATATATGCGTAAGAATTGAACATATATGCGTAAGAACTTAATATATATTCGAAAGAACGGAATATATATGCGAAAGAACTGAATATATATGCGTAAGAACGGAATATATATGCTTAAGAACGTAATATATATGCGTAAGAACTGAATATATGCGTAAGAACGGAATATATATGCGTAAGAACGGAATATATATGTGTAAGAACTGAATATATATGCGTTAGAACGGAATATATATGTGTAAGAACTAAATATATATGCGTAAGAACTGAATATATATGTGTAAGAACTGAATATATATGTGTAAGAACTGAATATATATGTGTAAGAACTGAATATATATGTGTTAGAACTGAATATATATGCGTAAGAACGGAATATATATGCGTAAGAACTGAATATATATGTGTAATAACTGAATATATATGCATAAGAACGGAATATATATGCGTAAGAACTGAATATATATGTGTAAGAACTGAATATATATGTGTAAGAACTGAATATATATGTTTAAGAACTGAATATATATGTGTAAGAACTGAATATATATGTGTAAGAACTGAATATATATGTGTTAGAACTGAATATATATGCGTAAGAACGGAATATATATGCGTAAGAACTGAATATATATGTGTAATAACTGAATATATATGCATAAGAACGGAATATATATGCGTAAGAACTGAATATATATGTGTAAGAACTGAATATATATGTGTAAAAACTGAATATACATGCGTAAGAACTGAACATATATGCGTAAGAACTGAATATATATGCGTAAGAACTGAATATATATGTGTAAGAACTGAATATATATGTGTAAGAACTGAATATATATGTGTAAGAACTGAATATAAATGTTTAAGATATATTCGTAAGAACTGAATATATATGTGTAAGAACTGAATATATATGTGTAAGAACTGAATATATATGTGTAAGAACTGAATATATATATGTGTAAGAACGGAATATATATGCGAAAGAACTGAATATATATGCGTAAGAACTGAATATATATGCGTAAGAATTGAACATATATGCGTAAGAACTTAATATATATTCGAAAGAACGGAATATATATGCGAAAGAACTGAATATATATGCGTAAGAACGGAATATATATGCTTAAGAACGTAATATATATGCGTAAGAACTGAATATATGCGTAAGAACGGAATATATATGCGTAAGAACGGAATATATATGTGTAAGAACTGAATATATATGCGTTAGAACGGAATATATATGTGTAAGAACTAAATATATATGCGTAAGAACTGAATATATATGTGTAAGAACTGAATATATATGTGTAAGAACTGAATATATATGTGTAAGAACTGAATATATATGTGTTAGAACTGAATATATATGCGTAAGAACGGAATATATATGCGTAAGAACTGAATATATATGTGTAATAACTGAATATATATGCATAAGAACGGAATATATATGCGTAAGAACTGAATATATATGTGTAAGAACTGATTATATATGTGTAAAAACTTAATATACATGCGTAAGAACTGAACATATATGCGTAAGAACTGAATATATATGCGTAAGAACTGAATATATATGTGTAAGAACTGAATATATATATGTAAGAACTGAATATATATGTGAAAGAACTGAAAATAAATGTTTAAGATATATGCGTAAGAACTAAATATATATGTGTAAGAACTGAATATATATGTATAAGAACTGAATATATATGTGTAAGAACTGAATATATATGTGTAAGAACGGAATATATATGCTAAAGAACTGAATATATATGCGTAAGAACTGAATATATATGCGTAAGAACTGAAAATATATGCCTAAGAACTGAATATATATGCTTAAGAACTGAATATATATTCATAAAAACGGAATAAATATGCGTAAGAACTGAATATATATGCGTAAGAACGGAATATATATGCGTAAGAACGCAATATATATGTGTAAAAACTGAATATATATGTGTAAGAACTGAATATATATGTGTAAGAACTGAATATATATGTGTAAGAACTGAATATATATGTGTAAGAACTGAATATAAATGTGTAAGAACTGAATACATATGCGTAAGAACTGAATATATATGTGGAAGAACTGAATATATATGTGTAAGAAATGAATATATATGTGTAAGAACTGAATATATATGTGAAAGAACTGAATATATATATATATGTGTAAGAACTGAATATATATGTGTAAGAACTGAATATATATGTGTAAGAACTGAATATATATGTGTAAGAACTGAATATATATGCGTAAGAACTGAATATATGCGTAAGAACGGAATATATATGTGGAAGAACTGAATATATATGCGTAAGAACTGAAGATATATATGTAAGAACTGAATATATATGTGTAAGAACTGAATATATATATGTGTAATAACTGAATATATATGTGTAAGAACTGAATATATATCTGTAAGAACTGAATATATATGTGTAAGAACTGAATATACATGCGTAAGAACTGAACATATATGCGTAAGAACTGAAAATATATTCGTAAGAACGGAATATATATGCGTAAGAACTGAATATATATGCGTAAGAAAGGAATATATATGCGTAAGAACTGAGTATATGCGGAAGAACGGAATATATATGCCTAAGAACGGAATATTTATGTGTAAGAACTGAATATATATGTGTAAGAAATGAATATATATGTGTAAAAACTGAATATATATGTGTAAGAACTGAATATATATGTGTAAGAACTGAATATATATGTGTGAGAACTGAGTATATATGTGTAAGAACTGAATATATATGTGTAAGAACTGAATATATATGTGTAAGAACTGAATATATATGCGTAAGAACTGAATATATGCGTAAGAACGGAATATATATGTGTAAGAACTGAATATATATGCGTAAGAACTCAACATATATGTGTAAGAACAGAATATATATGTGTAAGAACTGAATATATATGTGTAAGTACTGAATATATATGTGTAAGAACTGAATATATATATATGTAAGAAATGAATATCTATGTGTAAGAACTGAATATACATGCGTAAGAACTGAACATATATGCGTAAGAACTGAATATATATTCGTAAGAATTGAATATATATGCGTAAGAACTGAATATATATGCGTAAGAACGGAATATATGCGTAAAAAGGGAATATATATGCGTAAGAACGGAATATATATGTGTAAGAACTGAATATATATGTGTAAGAACTGAATATATATGTGTAACAACTGAATATATATGTGTAAGAACTGAATATATATGTGTAAGAACTGAATATATATGTGTAAGAACTGAATATATATGTGTAAGAACTGAATATATATGTGTAAGAACTGAATATACATGCGTAAGAACTGAACATATATGCGTAAGAACTGAATATATATTCGTTAGAACGGAATATATATGTGTAAGAACTGAATATATATTCGTAATCACGGAATATATATGCGTAAGAACTGAATATATGCGTAAGAACGGAATATATATGCGTAAGAACGGAATATATATGTGTAAAAACAGATTATATATGCGTAAGAACTGAATATATATGTGTAAGAATTGAATATATATGTGCAAGAATTGAAAATATATGTGTAAGAACTGAATATATATGTGTAAGAACTGAATATATATGTGTAAGAACTGAATATATATGTGTAAGAACTGAATACATATGTGTTAGAACTGAATATATATGTATAAGAACTGAATATATATGTGTAAGAACTGAATATATATTCGTAAGAACGGAATATATATGTGTAAGAACTGAATATATGCGTAAGAACGGAATATATATGTGTAAGAACTGAATATATATGCGTAAGAACTGAATATATATGTGTAAGAACTGAATATATATGTGTAAGAACTGAATATATATGTGTAAGAACTGAATATATATGTGTAAGAACTGAATATATATGTGTAAGAACTGAATATAAATGCGTAAGAACTGAACATATAAGCGTAAGAACTGAATATATAGTCGTAAGAACGGAATATATATGCGTAAGAACGGAATATATATGCGTAAGAACGGAATATATATGCGTAAGAACTGAATATATGCGTAAGAACGGAATATATATGCGTAAGAACTGAATATATATGTGTAAGAACTGAATATACATGCGTAAGAACTTAACATATATGCGTAAGAACTGTATATATATTCGTAAGAACGGAATGTATAAGAGTAAGAACTGAATGTATATGTTTAAGAACTGAATATATATGTGTAAGAACTGAATATATATGTGTAAGAACTGAACTGAATATATATGTGTAAGAACTGAATATATATGTGTAAGAACTGAATATATATGTGTAAAAACTGAATATACATGCGTAAGAACTGAACATATATGCGTAAAAACTGAATATATATGTGTAAGAACTGAATATATATGCGAAAGATCTGAATATATATGCGTAAGAACTGAATATATATGTGTAATAACTGAATATATATGTGTAAGAACTGAATATATATGTGTAAGAACTGAATATATGTGTGTAAGAACTGAATATATATCTGTAAGAACTGAATATATATGTGTAAGAACTGAATATACATGCGTAAGAACAGAACATATATGCGTAAGAACTGAATACATATTCGTAAGAACGGAATATATATGCGTAAGAACTGAATATATATGCGTAAGAACGGAATATATATGCGTAAGAACGGAATATATATGTGTAAGAACTGAATATACATGCGTAAGAACTGAATATATATGCGTAAGAACTGAATATATATTCGTAAGAACGGAATATATATGCGTAAGAACTGAATATTTATGCGTCAGAACGGAATATATATGCGTAAGAATGGAATATATATGCGTAAGAACTGAATATATGCGCAAGAACGGAATATATATGCGTAAGAACGAAATATATAAGTGTAAGAACTGAATATATATGCGTAAGAACTGAATATATATGTGTAAGAAATGAATATATATGTGTAAGAACTGAATATATATGTGTAAGAACTGAATATATATTTGTAAGAACTGAATATATATGTGTAAGAACTGAATATACATGCGTAAGAACTGAACATATATGCGTAAGAACTGAATATATATTCGTAATAACGGAATATATATGTGTAAGAACTGAATATATATTCGGAATCACGGAATATATATGCGTAAGAACTGAATATATGCGTAAGAACTGAATATATTTGTGTAAGAACTGAATATATATTTGTAAGAACTGAATATATATTTGTAAGAACAGACTATATATCTGTAAGAACTGAATATATATGTGTAAGAACTGAATATACATGCGTAAGAACTGAACATATATGCGTAAGAACTGAATATATATTCGTAAGAACGGAATATATATGCGTAAGAACTAAATTTATATGCGTAAGAACTGAATATATATGCATAAGAACTGAATATATATGTGTAAGAACTGAATATATATGTGTAAGAACTGAATATATATGTGTAAAAACTGAATATATATGTGTAAGAACTGAATATATATGTGTAAGAACTGAATATACATGCGTAAGAACTGAACATATATGCGTAAGAACTGAATATATATTCGTAAGAACGTAATGTATATGCGTAAGAACTGAATATATATGTGTAAGAACTGAATATATATGTATAAGAACTGAATATACATGCGTAAGAACTGAACATATATGCGTAAGAACTGAATATATATGTGTAAAAACTGAATATATATGTGTAAGAACTGAATATATATGTGTAATAACTGAATATACATGCGTAAGAACTGAACATATATGCGTAAGAACTGAATATATATTCGTAAGAACGTAATGTATATGCGTAAGAACTGAATATATATGTGTAAGAACTGAATATATATGTATAAGAACTGAATATACATGCGTAAGAACTGAACATATATGCGTAAGAACTGAATATATATGCGTAAGAACTGAATATATATGCGAAAATACTGAATATATATGCGTAAGAACTGAATATATGTGTGTAAGAACTGAATATATATCTGTAAGAACTGAATATATATGTGTAAGAACTGAATATACATGCGTAAGAACTGAACATATATGCGTAAGAATTGAATACATATTCGTAAGAACGGAATATATATGCGTAAGAACTGAATATATATGCGTAAGAACGGAATATATATGCGTAAGAACGGAATATATATGTGTAAGAACTGAATATATATGCATAAGAAGTGAATATATATGTGTAAGAACTGAATATATATGTGTAAAAACTGAATATATATGTGTAAGAACTGAATATATATGTGTAAGAACTGAATATATATGTTTAAGAACTGAATATATATGTTTAAGAACTGAATATATATGTGTAAGAACTGAATATATATGTGTAAGAACTGAATATATATGTTTAAGAACTGAATATATATGTGTAAGAACTGAATATATATGTGTAAGAACTGAATATATGTGTAAGAACTGAATATATATTCGTAAGAACGGAATATATATGCGTAAGAACTGAATATATGCGTAAGAACGGAATATATATGTGTAAGAACTGAATATATATGCGTTAGAGCTGAATATATATGTGTAAGAACTGAATATATATGTGTAAGAACTGAATATATATGTGTAAGAACTGAATATATATGTGTAAGAACTGATTATATATGTGTAAGAACTGAATATATATGTGTAAGAACTGAATATATATGTGTAAGAACTGAATATATATGTTTAAGAACCGAATATATATTCGTAAGAACCGAATATATATGCATAAAAACTGAATATATGCATAAGAACGGAATATATATTCGTAAGAACGGAATATATATGCGTAAGAACTGAATATATGCGTAAGAACGGAATATATATGTGTAAGAACTAAATATATATGCGTAGAACTGAATATATAAGTGTAAGAATTGAATATATATGTGTAACAACTGAATATATATGTGTAAGAACTGAATATATATGTCTAAGAACTGAATATATATCTGTATGAACTGAATATATATGTATAAGAACTGAATATACATGCGTAAGAACTGAACATATATGCGTAAGAACTAAATATATATTCGTCAGAACGGAATATATATGCGTAAGAACTGAATATATATGCGTCAGAACGGAATATATATGCGTAAGAATGGAATATATATGCGTAAGAACTGAATATATGCGTAAGAACGGAATGGATATGCGTAAGAACGGAATATATATGTGTAATCACGGAATATATATGCGTAAGAACTGAATATATGCGTAAGAACTGAATATATATGTGTAAGAACTGATTATATATGTGTAAGAACTGAATATATATGTGTAAGAACTGAATATATGTGTAAGAACTGAATATATATCTGTAAGAACTGAATATATATGTGTAAGAACTGAATATATATGCGTAAGAACTGAACATATATGCGTAAGAACTGAATATATATTCGTAAGAACGGAATATATATGCGTAAGAACTGAATATATATGCGTAAGAACTGAATATATATGCATAAGGACTGAATATATATGTGTAAGAACTGAATATATATGTGTAAGAACTGAATATATATGTGTAAGAACTGAATATATATGCGTAAGCACTGAATATATATGGGTAAGAACTGAATATATATGCGTAAGAATGGAATATATATGCGTAATAACTGAATATATGCGTAAGAACGGAATATATATGCGTAAGAACGGAATATATATGTGTAAGAACTGAATATATATGCGTAAGAACGGAATATATATGTGTAAGAACTGAATATATATGTGTAAGAACTGAATATATATGTGTAAGAACTGATTATATATGTGTAAGAACTGAATTTATATGTGTAAGAACTGAATATATATGTGTAAGAACTGAATATATATGTGTAAGATCCGAATATATATTCGTAAGAACCGAATATATACGCGTAAGAACTGAATATATGCGTAATAACGGAATATATATTCGTAAGAACGGAATATATATGCGTAAGAACTGAATATATGCCTAAGAACGGAATATATATGTGTAGGAACTGAATATATATGCGTAGAACTGAATATATAAGTGTAAGAACTGAATATATATGTGTAACAACTGAATATATATGTGTAAGAACTGAATATATATGTCTAAGAACTGAATATATATCTGTATGAACTGAATATATATGTGTAAGAACTGAATAAACATGCGTAAGAACTGAACATATATGCGTAAGAACTGAATATATATTCGTAAGAACAGAATATATATGCGTAAGAACTGAATATATATGCGTCAGAACGGAATATATATGCGTAAGAATGGAATATATATGCGTAAGACCTGAATATATGCGTAAGAACGGAATAGATATGCGTAAGAACGGAATATATATGTGTAAGAACTGAATAAATATGTGTAAGAACTGAATATATATGTGTAAGATCTGAATATATATGTGTAAGAACTGAATATATATGTGTAAGAACTGAATATATATTTGTAAGAACTGAATAAATATGTGCAAGAACTGAATATACATGCGTAAGAACTGAACATATATGCGTAAGAACTGAATATATATTCGTAAGAACGGAATATATATGTGTAACAATTGAATATATATTCGTAATCACGGAATATATATGCGTAAGAACTGAATATATGCGTAAGAACTGAATATATATGTGTAAGAACTGATTATATATGTGTAAGAACTGAATATATATGTGTAAGAACTGAATATATATGTGTAAGAACTGAATATATATCTGTAAGAACTGAATATATATGTGTAAGAACTGAATATACATGTACATACGTAAGAACTGAACATATATGCGTAAGAACTGAATATATATTCGTTAGAACGGAATATATATGCGTAAGAACTGAATATATATGAGTAAGAACTGAATATATATGCATAAGAACTGAATATATATGTGTAAGAACTGAATATAAATGTGTAAGAACTGAATATATATGTGTAAGAACTCAATATATATGGGTAAAAACTGAATATATATGTGTAAGAATTGAATATATATGCGTAAGAACGGAATATATATGCGTAAGAAATGAATATATGCGTAAGAACGGAATATATATGCGTAACAACGGAATATATATGTGTAAGAACTGAATATATATGCGTAAGAACGGAATATATATGTGTAAGAACTGAATATATATGCGTAAGAACTGAATATATATGTGTAAGAACTGAATATATATGTGTAAGAACTGAATATATATGTGTAAGAACTGAATATATATGTGTAAGAACTGAATATATATGTGTAAGAACTGAATATACATGCGTAAGAACTGAACATATATGCGTAAGAACTGAATATATATGCGTAAGAACAGAATATATATGTGTAAGAACTGAATATATATGCGTAAGCACTGAATATATATGTGTAAGAACTGAATATATATGTGTAAGAACTGAATATATATGCCTAAGAACGCAATATATATGCGTAAGAACTGAATATATATGTGTAAGAACTGAATATATATGCATAAGAACTGAATATATATGCGTAAGAACTGAATATATATGTGTAAGAACTGAATATATATGTGTAAAAGATGAATATACATGCGTAAGAACTGAACATATATGCGTAAGAACTGAACATATATGCGTAAGAACTGAATATATATGTGTAAGAACTGAATATATATGTGTAAGAACTGAATATATATGTGTAAGAACTGAATATATATGTGTAAGATATATGCGTAAGAACTGAATATATATGTGTAAGAACTGAATATATATGCGTAAGAACTGAATATATATGTGTAATAACTGAATATATATGTGTAAGAACTGAATATATATGTGTAAGAACTGAATATATAAGTGTAAGAACTGAATATATATGTTTAAGAACTGAATATATATGTGTAAGAACTGAATATATATGTGTAAGAACTGAATATATATGTGTAAGAACTGAATATATATGTGTAAGAACTGAATATATATGTGTAAGAACTGAATATATATTCGTAAGAACGGAATATATATGTGTAAGAACTGAATATATATACGTTAGAGCTGAATATATATGTGTAAGAACTGAATATATATGTGATAGAACTGAATATATATGTGTAAGAACTGAATATATATGTGTAAGAACTGATTATATATGTGTAAGAACTGAACATATATGTGTAAGAACTGAATATATATGTGTAAGAACTGAATATATATGTGTAAGAACTGAATATATATGCGTAAGAACCGAATATATATCCGTAAGAACTGAATATATGCGTAAGAACGGAATATATATTCGTAAGAACGGAATATATATGCGTAAGAACTGAATATAAGCGTAAGAACGGAATATATATGTGTAAGAACTGAATATATATGCGTAGAACTGAATATATAAGTGTAAGAACTGAATATATATGTGTAACAACTGAATATATATGTGTAAGAACTGAATATATATTTCTAAGAACTGAATATATATCTGTATGAACTGAATATATATGTGTAAGAACTGAATAAACATGCGTAAGAACTGAACATATATGCGTAAGAACTGAATATATATTCGTAAGAACGGAATATATATGCGTAAGAACTGAATATATATGCGTCAGAACGGAATATATATGTGTAAGAACTGAATATATATGTGTAAGAACCGAATATATATGTGTACGAACTGAATATATATGTGTAAGAACTGAATATATATGTGTGAGAACTGAATATATATGCCTAAGAACAGAATATATATGCGTAAGAACTGAATATATAGGTGTAAGAACTGAATATATATGCATAAGAACTGAATATATATGCGTAAGAACTGAATATATATGTGTAAGAACTGAATATATATGTGTAAGAACTGAATATATATGTGTAAGAACTGATTATATATGTGTAAGAACTGAATTTATATGTGTAAGAACTGAATATATATGTGTAAGAACTGAATATATATGTGTAAGATCCGAATATATATTCGTAAGAACCGAATATATACGCGTAAGAACTGAATATATGCGTAATAACGGAATATATATTCGTAAGAACGGAATATATATGCGTAAGAACTGAATATATGCCTAAGAACGGAATATATATGTGTAGGAACTGAATATATATGCGTAGAACTGAATATATAAGTGTAAGAACTGAATATATATGTGTAACAACTGAATATATATGTGTAAGAACTGAATATATATGTCTAAGAACTGAATATATATCTGTATGAACTGAATATATATGTGTAAGAACTGAATATACATGCGTAAGAACTGAACATATATGCGTAAGAACTGAATATATATTCGTCAGAACGGAATATATATGCGTAAGAACTGAACATATATGTGTAAGAACTGAATATATATGCGTAAGAACTGAATATATATGTGTAAGAACTGAATATATATGTGTAAGAACTGAATATATATGCGTAAGAACTGAATATATATGTGTAAGAACTGAATATATATCTGTAAGAACTGAATATTTATGTGTAAGAACTGAATATGCATACGTAAGAACTGAACATATATGCGTAAGAACTGAATATATATTCGTAAGAACGGAATATATATGCGTAGGAACTGAATATATATGCGTATGAACTGAATATATATGCATAAGAACTGAATATATATGTGTAAGAACTGAATATATATGTGTAAGAACTGAATATATATGTGTAAGAACTGAATATACATGCGTAAGAACTGAACATATATGCGTAAGAACTGAATATATATGCGTAAGAACAGAATATATATGTGTAAGAACTGAATATATATGCGTAAGCACTGAATATATATGTGTAAGAACTGAATATATATGTGTAAGAACTGAATATATATGCCTAAGAACGGAATATATATGCGTAAGAACTGAATATATATGTGTAAGAACTGAATATATATGCATAAGAACTGAATATATATGCGTAAGAACTGAATATATATGTGTAAGAACTGAATATATATGTGTAAAAGATGAATATACATGCGTAAGAACTGAACATATATGCGTAAGAACTGAACATATATGCGTAAGAACTGAATATATATGTGTAAGAACTGAATATATATGTGAAAGAACTGAATATATATGTGTAAGAACTGAATATATATGTGTAAGATATATGCGTAAGAACTGAATATATATGTGTAAGAACTGAATATATATGCGTAAGAACTGAATATATATGTGTAATAACTGAATATATATGTGTAAGAACTGAATATATATGTGTAAGAACTGAATATATAAGTGTAAGAACTGAATATATATGTTTAAGAACTGAATATATATGTGTAAGAACTGAATATATATGTGTAAGAACTGAATATATATGTGTAAGAACTGAATATATATGTGTAAGAACTGAATATATATTCGTAAGAACGGAATATATATGCGTAAGAACTGAATATATGCATAAGAACGGAATATATATGTGTAAGAACTGAATATATATACGTTAGAGCTGAATATATATGTGTAAGAACTGAATATATATGTGATAGAACTGAATATATATGTGTAAGAACTGAATATATATGTGTAAGAACTGATTATATATGTGTAAGAACTGAATATATATGTGTAAGAACTGAATATATATGTGTAAGAACTGAATATATATGTGTAAGAACTGAATATATATGCGTAAGAACCGAATATATATCCGTAAGAACTGAATATATGCGTAAGAACAAAATATATATTCGTAAGAACGGAATATATATGCGTAAGAACTGAATATAAGCGTAAGAACTGAATATATATGCGTAAGAACTGAATATATGCCTAAGAACGGAATATATATGTGTAGGAACTGAATATATATGCGTAGAACTGAATATATAAGTGTAAGAACTGAATATATATGTGTAACAACTGAATATATATGTGTAAGAACTGAATATATATGTCTAAGAACTGAATATATATCTGTATGAACTGAATATATATGTGTAAGAACTGAATATACATGCGTAAGAACTGAACATATATGCGTAAGAACTGAATATATATTCGTCAGAACGGAATATATATGCGTAAGAACTGAACATATATGCGTAAGAACGGAATAGATATGCGTAAGAACGGAATATATATGTGTAAGAACTGAATATATATGCGTAAGAACTGAATATATATGTGTAAGAACTGAATATTTATGTGTAAGAACTGAATATATATGCGTAAGAACTGAATATATATGTGTAAGAACTGAATATATATCTGTAAGAACTGAATATTTATGTGTAAGAACTGAATATGCATACGTAAGAACTGAACATATATGCGTAAGAACTGAATATATATTCGTAAGAACGGAATATATATGCGTAAGAACTGAATATATATGCGTATGAACTGAATATATATGCATAAGAACTGAATATATATGTGTAAGAACTGAATATATATGTGTAAGAACTGAATATATATGTGTAAGAACTCAATATATATGGGTAAAAACTGAATATATATGTGTAAGAACTGAATATATATGCGTAAGAACGGAATATATATGCGTAAGAACTGAATATATGCGTAAGAACGGAATATATATGCGTAAGAACGGAATATATATGTGTAAGAACTGAATATATATGCGTAAGAACGGCATATATATGTGTAAGAACTGAATATATATGCGTAAGAACTGAATATATATGTGTAAGAACTGAATATATATGTGTAAGAACTGAATATATATGTGTAAGAACTGAATATATATGTGTAAGAACTGAATATATATGTGTAAGAACTGAATATACATGCGTAAGAACTGAACATATATGCGTAAGAACTGAATATATATGCGTAAGAACAGAATATATATGTGTAAGAACTGAATATATATGCGTAAGCACTGAATATATATGTGTAAGAACTGAATATATATGTGTAAGAACTGAATATATATGCCTAAGAACGGAATATATATGCGTAAGAACTGAATATATATGTGTAAGAACTGAATATATATGTGTAAGAACTGAATATATATGTGTAAGAACTGAATATATATGTGTAAGAACTGAATATATATGTTTAAGAACTGAATATACATGCGTAAGAACTGAACATATATGCGTAAGAACTAAATATATATGCGTCAGAACAGAATATATATGTGTAAGAACTGAATATATATGCGTAAGAACTGAATATATATGTGTAAGAACTGAATAAACATGCGTAAGAACTGAACATATATGCGTAAGAACTGAATATATATTCGTAGGAACGGAATATATATGCGTAAGAACTGAATATATATGCGTCAGAACGGAATATATATGCGTAAGAATGGAATATATGTGCGTAAGAACTGAATATACATGGTAAGAACTGAACATAAATGCGTAAGAACTGAATATATATTCGTAAGAATGGAATATATATGTGTAAGAACTGAATATATATTCGTAATCACGGAATATATATGCGTAAGAACTGAATATATGTGTAAGAACTGAATACATATGTGTAAGAACTGATTATATATGTGGAAGAACTGAATATATATGTGTAAGAACTGAATATATATGTGTAAGAACTGAATATATATCTGTAAGAACTGAATATATATGTGAAAGAACTGAATATACA
Source organism: Cyrtodaria siliqua (assembly GCA_037043455.1). Lineage (NCBI taxonomy): Eukaryota > Metazoa > Mollusca > Bivalvia > Adapedonta > Hiatellidae > Cyrtodaria > Cyrtodaria siliqua. Next base: position 14,808 of record JAWPHD010021777.1, read on the forward strand.
TGCGTAAAAACTGAACATATATGCGTAAGAACTGAATGTATATTCGTAAGAACGGAATATATATGCGTAAGAACTGAATATATATGAGTAAGAACTGAATATATATGCATAAGAACTGAATATATATGTGTAAGAACTGAATATATATGGGTAAGAACTGAATATATATGTGTAAGAACTGAAAAAATATGCGTAAGAACGGAATATATATGCGAAAGAACTGAATATATGCGTAAGAACGGAATATATATGCGTAAGAACGGAATATATATGTGTAAGAACTTAATATATATGCGTAAGAACGGAATATATATGTGTAAGAACTGAATATATATGCGTAAGAACTGAATATATATGTGTAAGAACTGAATATATATGCGTAAGAACTGAATATATATGTGTAAGAACTGAATATATATGTGTAAGAACTGAACTGAATATATATGTGTAAGAACTGAATATATATGTGTAAGAACTGAATATATATGCGTAAGAACTGAATATATATGTGTAAGAACTGAATATATATGTGTAAGAACTGAATATATATGTGTAAGAACAGAATATATATGTGTAAGAACTGAATATATATCTGTAGGAACTGAACATATATGTGTAAGAACTGAATATACATGCGTAAGAACTGAACATATATGCGTAAGAACTGAATACATATTCGTAAGAACGGAATATATATGCGTAAGAACTGAACAAATATCCGTAAGAACTGAATATATATGCGTAAGAACGGAATATATATGTGTAAGAACTGAAAATATTTATTCGTAAGAACTGAATATATATGTGTAAGAACTGAATATATATGTGTAAGAACTGAATATATATTCGTAAGAACGGAATATATATGCGTAAGAACTGAATATATATGTGTAAGAACTGAATATATATGTGTAAGAACTGAATATATATGTGCAAGCACTGAATATATATGTGTAAGAACTGAATATATATTTGTAAGAACTAAATATATATTCGTAAGAACGGAATATATATGCGTAAGAACTGAATATATGCGTAAGAACTGAATATATATGTGTAAGAACTGAATATATATGCGTAAGAACTGAATTTATAAGTGTAAGAACTGAATATATATGTGTAACAACTGAATATATATGTGTAAGAACTGAATATATATGTCTAAGAGCTGAATATATATCTGTATGAACTGAATATATATGTGTAAGAACTGAATATACATGCGTAAGAACTTAACATATATGCGTAAGAACTGAATATATATGTGTAAGAACTGAATATATATGGGTAAGAACTGAATATATATGTGTAGGAACTGAATATACATGCGTAAGAACTGAATATATATTCTTAAGATCGGAATATATATGCGTAAGAACAGAATATATATGCGTAAGAACGGAATATATATGCGTAAGAACGGAATATATATGTGTAGGAACTGAATATATATGTGTAAGAACTGAATATATATGTGTAAGAACTGAATATATATGTGTAAGAACTGAATATATATGTGTAAGAACTGAATATATATATGTAAGAACTGAATATATATGCGTAAGAACGAAATATATACGTGTAAGAACTGAATATATATTCGTAAGAACGGAATACATATGCGTAAGAAATGAATATATGCGTAAGAACGGAATTTATATGCGTAAGAACGGAATATATATGTGTAAGAACTGAATATTTATGCGTAAGAACTGAATATATATGTGTAAGAACTGAATATATATGTGTAAGAACTGAATATATATGTGTAAGAACTGAATATACATGCGTAAGAACTGAACATATATGCGTAAGAACTGAATATATATGCGTAAGAACTGAATATATATGCGAAAGTACTGAATATATATGCGTAAGAACTGAATATATATCTGTAAGAACTGAATATATATGTGTAAGAACTGAATATACATGCGTAAGAACTGAACATATATGCGTAAGAACTGAATATATATTCGTAAGAACGGAATATATGTGCGTAAGAACTGAATATATATGCGTAAGAACGGAATATATATGCGTAAGAACGGAATATATATGCGTAATAACTGAATATATGCGTAAGAACGGAATATATATGCGTAAGAACGGAATATATATGTGTAAAAACTGAACATATATGCGTAGGAACTGAATATATATGTGTAAGAACTGAATATATATGTGTAAGAACTGAATATATATGTGTAAGAACTGAATATATAGGTGTAAGAATTGAATATATATGTGTAAGAACTGAATATACATGCGTAAGAACTGAACATATAAGCGTAAGAACTGAATATATATTCGTAAGAACGGAATATATATGTGTAAGAACTGAATATATATTCGTAATCACGGAATATATATGCGTAAGAACTGAATATATGCGTAAGAACGGAATATATATGCGTAAGAACGGAATATATATGTGTAAGAACTGAATATGTATGCGTAAGAAATGAATATATATGTGTAAGAACTGAATATATATGTGTAAGAACTGAATATATATGCGTAAGAACGTAATATATTTGCGTAAGAACGGAATATATATGTGTAAGAACTGAATATATATGCGTAAGAACTGAATACATATGTGTAAGAACTGAATATATATGTGTAAGAACTGAATATATATGTGTAAGAACTGAATATATATGGGTAAGAACTGAATATATATGGGTAGGAACTGAATATACATGCGTAAGAACTGAATATATATTCGTAAGATCGGAATATATATGCGTAAGAACAGAATATATATGCGTAAGAACTGAATATACATGCGTAAGAACTGAACATATAAGCGTAAGAACTGAATATATATTCGTAAGAACGGAATATATATGTGTAAGAACTGAATATATATTCGTAATCACGGAATATATATGTGTAAGAACTGAATATATGCGTAAGAACGGAATATATATGCGTAAGAACGGAATATATATGTGTAAGAACTGAATATGTATGCGTAAGAAATGAATATATATGTGTAAGAACTGAATATATATGTGTAAGAACTGAATATATATGCGTAAGAACGTAATATATTTGCGTAAGAACGGAATATATATGTGTAAGAACTGAATATATATGCGTAAGAACTGAATACATATGTGTAAGAACTGAATATATATGTGTAAGAACTGAATATATATGTGTAAGAACTGAATATATATGGGTAAGAACTGAATATATATGTGTAGGAACTGAATATACATGCGTAAGAACTGAATATATATTCGTAAGATCGGAATATATATGCGTAAGAACAGAATATATATGCGTAAGAACGGAATATATATGCGTAAGAACGGAATATATATGTGTAGGAACTGAATATATATGTGTAAGAACTGAATATATATGTGTAAGAACTGAATATATATGCGTAAGAACTGAATATATATGTGTAAGAACTGAATATATATGTGTAAGAACTGAATATATATGCGTAAGAACGAAATATATACGTGTAAGAACTGAATATATATTCGTAAGAACGGAATACATATGCGTAAGAAATGAATATATGCGTAAGAACGGAATTTATATGCGTAAGAACGGAATATATATGTGTAAGAACTGAATATTTATGCGTAAGAACTGAATATATATGTGTAAGAACTGAATATATATGTGTAAGAACTGAATATATATGTGTAAGAACTGAATATACATGCGTAAGAACTGAACATATATGCGTAAGAACTGAATATATATGCGTAAGAACTGAATATATATGCGAAAGTACTGAATATATATGCGTAAGAACTGAATATATATCTGTAAGAACTGAATATATATGTGTAAGAACTGAATATACATGGGTAAGAACTGAACATATATGCGTAAGAACTGAATATATATTCGTAAGAACGGAATATATGTGCGTAAGAACTGAATATATATGCGTAAGAACGGAATATATATGCGTAAGAACGGAATATATATGCGTAATAACTGAATATATGCGTAAGAACGGAATATATATGCGTAAGAACGGAATATATATGTGTAAAAACTGAACATATATGCTTAAGAACTGAATATATATGTGTAAGAACTGAATATATATGTTTAAGAACTGAATATATATGTGTAAGAACTGAATATATAGGTGTAAGAATTGAATATATATGTGTAAGAACTGAATATACATGCGTAAGAACTGAACATATAAGCGTAAGAACTGAATATATATTCGTAAGAACGGAATATATATGTGTAAGAACTGAATATATATTCGTAATCACGGAATATATATGCGTAAGAACTGAATATATGCGTAAGAACGGAATATATATGCGTAAGAACGGAATATATATGTGTAAGAACTGAATATGTATGCGTAAGAAATGAATATATATGTGTAAGAACTGAATATATATGTGTAAGAACTGAATATATATGCGTAAGAAAGTAATATATTTGCGTAAGAACGGAATATATATGTGTAAGAACTGAATATATATGCGTAAGAACTGAATACATATGTGTAAGAACTGAATATATATGTGTAAGAACTGAATATATATGTGTAAGAACTGAATATATATGTGTAAGAACTGAATATATATGTGTAAGAACTGAATATATATGCGTAAGAACGGAATATATATGCGTAAGAACAGAATGTATATGTGTAAGAACTGAATATATATGCGTAAGAACGGAATATATATGCGTAAGAACGGAATATATATGTAAGAACGGAATATATATGTGTAAGAACTGAATATATTTGCGTAAGAACGGAATATATGCTTAAGAACGGAATATATATGTGTAAGAACTGAACTGAATATATATGTGTAAGAACTGAATATATATGTGGAAGAACTGAATATATATGTGTAAGAACTGAATATACATGCGTAAGAACTGAACATATATGCGTAAGGACTGAATATATATGCGTAAGAACTAAATATAGATGCGAAATTGCTGAATATATATGCGTAAGAACTGAATATATATGCGTAAGAACTGAATATATATACGTAAGAACTGAATATATATGCGTAAGAACTGAATATATATTCGTAAGAACGGAATATATATGCGTAAGAACGGAATACATATGTGTAAGAATGGAATATATATGCGTAAGAATGGAATATATATGCGTAAGAACGGAATACATATGTGTAAGAACTGAATATATATGTGTAAGAACTGAATATATATGTGTAAGAACTGAATATATATGTGTAAGAACTGAATATACATGCGATAGAACTGAACATATATACGTAGGAACTGAATATATATGCGTAAGAACTGAATATATATGCGAAAGAACTGAATATATATGCGTAAGAACTGAATATATATGCATAAGATCTGAATATATATGAGTAAGAACTGAATATATATGCCTTAGAACTGAATATATATGCGTAAGAACTGAATATATATGCGTAAGAACTGAATATATATAGGTAAGAACTGAATATATATGTGTAATAACTGAATATATATGTGTAAGAACGGAATATACATGCGTAAGAACTAAACATATATGCGTAAGAACTTAATATATATTCGAAAGAACGGAATATATATGCGAAAGAACTGAATATATGTGCGTAAGAATGGAATATATATGCGTAAGAACGGAATATATATGCGTAAGAACGCAATATATATGCCTAAGAACGGAATATATGCGTAAGAACGGAATATATATGCGTAAGAACTGAATATATATGTGTAAGAACTAAATATATATGTGTAAGAACTGAATATATATGTGTAAGAACTGAATATATATATGTAAGAACTGAATATATATGCGTAAGAACGAAATATATACGTGTAATAACTGAATATATATTCGTAAGAACGGAATACATATGCGTAAGAAATGAATATATGCGTAAGAACGGAATTTATATGCGTAAGAACGGAATATATATGTGTAAGAACTGAATATTTATGCGTAAGAACTGAATATATATGTGTAAGAACTGAATATATATGTGTAAGAACTGAATATATATGTGTAAGAACTGAATATACATGCGTAAGAACTGAACATATATGCGTAAGAACTGAATATATATGCGTAAGAACTGAATATATATGCGAAAGTACTGAATATATATGCGTAAGAACTGAATATATATCTGTAAGAACTGAATATATATGTGTAATAACTGAATATATATGTGTAAGAACGGAATATACATGCGTAAGAACTGAACATATATGCGTAAGAACTTAATATATATTCGAAAGAACGGAATATATATGCGAAAGAACTGAATATATGTGCGTAAGAATGGAATATATATGCGTAAGAACGGAATATATATGCGTAAGAACGCAATATATATGCCTAAGAACGGAATATATGCGTAAGAACGGAATATATATGCGTAAGAACTGAATATATATGTGTAAGAACTAAATATATATGTGTAATAACTGAATATATATGAGTAAGAACGGAATATACATGCCTAAGAACTGAACATATATGCGTAAGAACTTAATATATATTCGAAAGAACGGAATATATATGCGAAAGAACTGAATATATATGCGTAAGAACGGAATATATATGCGTAAGAACGGAATATATATGCGTAAGAACTGAATATATGCGTAAGAACGGAATATATATGCGTAAGAACGGAATATATATGTGTAAGAATTGAATATATATGTGTAAGAACGGAATATATATGTTTAAGAACTGAACATATATACGTAGGAACTGAATATATATGCGTAAGAACTGAATATATATGCGAAAGAACTGAATATATATGCGTAAGAACTGAATATATATGCATAAGATCTGAATATATATGAGTAAGAACTGAATATATATGCCTTAGAACTGAATATATATGCGTAAGAACTTAATATATATGCGTAAGAACTGAATATATATATGTAAGAACTGAATATAAATGTGTAATAACTGAATATATATGCGTAAGAACGGAATATATATGCGTAAGAACGGAATATATATGCGTAAGAACTGAATATATGCGTAAGAACGGAATATATATGCGTAAGAACGGAATATATATGTGTAAGAATTGAATATATATGTGTAAGAACGGAATATATATGTTTAAGAACTGAACATATATACGTAGGAACTGAATATATATGCGTAAGAACTGAATATATATGCGAAAGAACTGAATATATATGAGTAAGAACTGAATATATATGCATAAGATCTGAATATATATGAGTAAGAACTGAATATATATGCCTTAGAACTTAATATATATGCGTAAGAACTGAATATATATATGTAAGAACTGAATATAAATGTGTAATAACTGAATATATATGTGTAAGAACGGAATATACATGCGTAAGAACTGAACATATAAGAACTGAATATATATGTGTAAGAACTGAATATATATGTGTAAGAACTGAATATATATGTGTAAGAACTGAATATATATGTGTAAGAACTGAATATATATGCGTAAGAACGGAATATATATGCGTAAGAACAGAATATATATGTGTAAGAACTGAATATATATGTGTAATAACTGAATATATATGTGTAAAAATGGAATATATATGTGTAAGAACTGAATATATATGCGTAAGAACGGAATATATATGCGTAAGAACGGAATATATATGCTTAAGAACTGAATATATGCCTAAGAACGGAATATATATGCGTAAGAACGGAATATATATGTGTAAGAACTGAATATATATGCGTAAGAACGGAATATATATGTGTAAGAACTGAATATATATTCGTAAGAACTGAATATATATGTGTAAGAACTGAATATATATGTGTAAGAACAGAATTTATATGTGTAAGAACTGAATATATATGTGTAAGAACTGAATATACATGCGTAAGAACTGAACATATATGCGTAAGAACTGAATATATATGCGTAAGAACAGAATATATATGCGAAAGTACTGAATATATATGCGTAAGAACTGAATATATATTCGTAAGAACGGAATATATATGCGGAAGAACTGAATATATGCGTAAGAACGGAATATATATGCGTAAGAACGGAATATATATGCGTAAGAACTGAATATATATGCGTAAGAACTGTATATATATTCGTAAGAACGGAATATATATGCGGAAGAACTGAATATATGCGTAAGAACGGAATATATATGCGTAAGAACGGAATATATATGCGTAAGAACTGAATATATGCGTAAGAACGGAATACATATGTGTATGAACTGAATATATATGTGTAAGAACTGAATATATATGTGTAAGAACTGAATATATATGTGTAAGAACTGAATATACATGCGTAAGAACTGAACATATATGCGTAAGAACTGAATATATATGCGTAAGAACAGAATATATATGCGAAAGTACTGAATATATATGCGTAAGAACTGAATATATACGTGTAAGATCTGAATATATATGTGTAAGATTGAATATAATTATATGCGTAAGAACGGAATATATATGCGTAAGAACTGAATATATATGTGTAAGAACTGAATATATGTGCATAAGAACTGAATATATATGTGTAAAAACTGAATATACATGCGTAAGAACTGAACATATATGCGAAAGAACTGAATATATATGCGTAAGAACTAAATATATATGTGTAAGAACTGAATATATATGTGTAAGAACTAAATATATATGTGTAAGAACTGAATATATATGTGTAAGATATACGCGTAAGAACTGAATATATATGTGTTAGAACTGAATATATATGTGTAAGAACTGAATATATGTGTGTAAGAACTGAATATATATGTGTAAGAACTGAATATATATGCGTAAGAACGGAATATATATGTGTTAGAATTGAATACATATGCGTAAGAACGGAATATATATGCGTAAGAACTGAATATATATGTGTAATAACTGAATATATATGCATAAGAACTGAATATATATGCGTAAGAACTGAATATATATGTGTAAGAACTGAATATATATGTGTAAAAACTGAATATACATGCGTAAGAACTGAACATATATGCGTAAGAACTGAATATATATGTGTGAGAACTGAATATATATGCGTAAGATCTGAATATATATGCGTAAGAACTGAATATATGCGTAAGAACTGAATATATATTCGTAATCACGGAATATATATGCGTAAGAACTGAATATATGCGTAAGAACGGAATATATATGCGTAAGAACTGAATATATATGTGAAAGAACTGAATATATATGCGTAAGAACTGAATATATATGTGTAAGAACTGAATATATATGTGAAAGAACTGAATATATATATATATGTGTAAGAACTGAATATATAAGTGTAAGAACTGAATATATATGTGTAAGAACTGAATATATATATGTAAGAACTGAATATATATGCGTAAGAACTGAATATATGCGTAAAAACGGAATAAATATGTGTTAGAACTGAATATATATGCGTAAGAACTGAATATATATGTGTAAGAACTGAATATATATGTGTAAGAACTGAATATATATCTGTAAGAACTGAATATATATGTGTAAGAACTGAGTATACATGCGTAAGAACTGAACATATATGCGTAAGAACGGAATATATATTCGTAAGAACGGAATATATATGCGTAAGAACTGAATATATATGCGTAAGAACGGAATATATATGCGTAAGAACTGAATATATGCGTAAGAACGGAATATATATGCGTAAGAATGGAATATTTATGGGTAAGAACTGAATATATATGTGTAAGAACTGAATATATATGTGTAAAAACTGAATATATATGTGTAAGAACTGAATATATATGTGTAAGAACTGAATATATATGTGTAAGAACTGAATATATATATGTAAGAACTGAATATATATGTGTAAGAACTGAATATACATGCGTAAGAACTGAACATATATGCGTAAGAACTGAACATATATATTCGTAAGAACGGAATATATATGTGTAAGAACTGAATATATTATCGTAATCAAGGAATATATATGCGTAAGAACTGAATATATGCGTAAGAACGGAATATATATGCGTAAGAACGGAATATATATGTGTAAAAACTGAATATATATGCGTAAGAACTGAATATATATGTGTAAGAATTGAATATATATGTGTAAGAATTGAAAATATATGTGTAAGAACTGAATATATATGTGTAAGAACTGAATATATATGTGTAAGAACTGAATATATATGTGTAAGAACTGAATATATATGTGTAAGAACTGAATATATATGTGTAAGAACTGAATATATATGCGTAAGAACTGAATATTTATGTGTAAAAACTGAATATATATGTGTAAGAACTGAATATATATGCGTAAGAACGGAATATATATGCGTAAGAACTGAATATATATGTGTAATAACTGAATATGTATGCATAAGAACTGAATATATATGCGTAAGAACTGAATATATATGTGTACGAACTGAATATATATGTGTAAAAACTGAATATACATGCGTAAGAACTGAACATATATGCGTAAGAACTGAAAATATATGTGTTAGAACTGAATATATATGCGTAAGAACGGAATATATATGCGTAAGAACTGAATATATATGTGTAATAACTGAATATATATGCATAAGAACTGAATATATATGCGTAAGAACTGAATATATATGTGTAAGAACTGAATATATATGTGTAAAAACTGAATATACATGCGTAAGAACTGAACATATATGCGTAAGAACTGAATATATATGCGTAAGAACTGAATATATATGTGTAACAACTGAATATATATGTGTAACAACTGAATATATATGTGTAAGAACTGAATAAATATGTGTAAGATATATGCGTAAGAACTGAATATATATGTGTAAGAACTGAATATATATGTGTAAGAACTGAATATATATGTGTAAGAACTGAATATATATGTGTAAGAACGGAATATATATGCGAAAGAACTGAATATATATGCGTAAGAACTGAATATATATGAGTAAGACTGTAAATATATGCGTAAGAACTGAATATATATGCGTAAGAACTGAATATATATTCATAAAAAAGGAATAAATATGTGTAAGAACTGAATATATATGCGTAAGAATGGAATATATATGCGTAAGAACAGAATATATATGTGTAAGAACTGAATATATATGCGTAAGAACTGAATATATATGTGTAAGCTATATGCGTAAGAACTGAATATATATGTGTAAGAACTGAATATATATATGTAAGAACTGAATATATATGTGTAAGAACTGAATATATATGTGTAAGAACTGAATATATATGTGTAAGAACTGAATATATATGTGTAAGAACTGAATATATATGTGTAAGAACGGAATATATATGCGAAAGGACTGAATATATATGCGTAAGAACTTAATATATATGCGTAAGAACTGAACATATATGCGTAAGAACTGAATATATATGCGTAAGAACTGAATATATATTCATAAAAACGGAATAAATATGCGTAAGAACTGAATATATATGCGTAAGAACGGAATATATATGCGTAAGAACGGAATATATATGTGTAAGCTATATGCGTAAGAACTGAATATATATGTGTAAGAACTGAATATATATGTGTAAGAACTGAATATATATGCGTAAGAACGGAATATATATGCGTAAGAACGGAATATATATGTTTAAGAACTGAATATATATGTGTAAGAACTGAATATATATGTGTAAGAACTGAATATATATGTGTAAGAACTATATATATATGTGTAAGAACTGAATATATATGTGTAAGAACTGAATATATATGTGTAAGAACTGAATATATATGCGTAAGAACTGAGTATATATGCGTAAGAACTAAATATATATGTGTAAGAACTGAATATATATGTGTAAGAAATGAATATATATGTGTAAGAACTGAATATATATGTGTAAGAACTGAATATATATGCGAAAGAACTGAATATATATGTGTTAGAACTGAATATATATGTGTAAGATATATGCGTAAGAACTGAATATATATGTGTTAGAACTGAATATATATGTGTAAGAACTGAATATATATGTGTAAGAACTGAATATATATGTGTAAGAACGGAATATATATGCGAAAGGACTGAATATATATGCGTAAGAACTTAATATATATGCGTAAGAACTGAACATATATGCGTAAGAACTGAATATATATGCGTAAGAACTGAATATATATTCATAAAAACGGAATAAATATGCGTAAGAACTGAATATATATGCGTAAGAACGGAATATATATGCGTAAGAACGGAATATATATGTGTAAGCTATATGCGTAAGAACTGAATATATATGTGTAAGAACTGAATATATATGTGTAAGCTATATGCGTAAGAACTGAATATATATGTGTAAGAACTGAATATATATATGTAAGAACTGAATA
>JAWPHD010021778.1:0-27186 GCA_037043455.1 Cyrtodaria siliqua
TGATTCTGTACCAATAACAATATATGTCGGGGTGATAGCCATGATTCTGTACCAATAAAAACATATGTCAGGTGATAGCCATGATTCTGTACCAATAACAACATATGTCGGGTGATAGCCACGATTCTGTACCAATACTGAGGATCATATGTCAGGTGATAGCCATGATTCTGTACCAATACTGAGGATCATATGTCAGGTGATAACCATGATTCTGTACCAATACTGAGGATCATATGTCAGGTGATAGCCATGATTCTGTACCAATACTGAGGATCATATGTCAGGTGATAGCCATGATTCTGTACCAATAGGATCATATGTCAGGTGATAGCCATGCTTCTGTACCAATAACAACATATGTCAGGTGATAGCCATGATTCTGTACCCATATGTCAGATGATAGCCATGAATTTGTACCAGTAACAACATATGTCAGGTGATAGCCATGATTCTGTACCAATTAAGATCATATGTCAGATGATAGCCATGATTCTGTACCAATAACAATATATGTCACTGTGATAGCCATGATTCTGTACCAATATGAACATATGTCGGGTGATAGCCATGATTCTGTACCTAATAAGAACATATCTCAGGTGATAGCCATGATTCCGTACCAATACTGAGGATCATATGTCAGGGTGATAGCCATGGTGGTTCTGTACCAATAAGATCATATGTCAGGTGAATAGCCATTGTTTCTGTACCAATACTGAGGATCATATGTCAGGTGATAGCCATGATTCTGTACCATTAAGAATCATATGTCAGGGTGATAGCCATGATTCTGTACCAATAACAACATATGTCGGGTGATAGAAATGATTCTGTACCAATAGGATCATATGTCGGGTGACTAGCCATGTATTCTGTACCAATACTGAGGATCATATGTCATGTGATAGCCATGATTCTGTACATATGTCGGGTGATAGCCATGATTCTGTACATATGTCGGGTGATAGCCATGATTCTGTAACCAATACTGAGGATCCGATATGTCAGGTGATAGCCATGATTATGTACATATGTCGGTGTGATAGCCATGATTCTGTACATATGTCGGGTGATAGTCATGATTATGTACCAGATACTGAGGATCATATGTCGGGTGATAGCCATGATTCTGTACGTATGTCGGGGAGATAGCCATGATTCTGTACCAATAACAACAACATATGTCGGGTGATAGCCATGATTCTGTACCAATACTGAGGATCATATGTCAGGTAATAGCCATGATTCTGTACATATGTCGGGTGATAGCCATGATTCTGTACATATGTCGGGTGGTAGCCATGATTCTGTACATATGTCGGGTGATAGCCATGATTCTGTACCAATACTGAGGATCATATGTCAGGTGATAGCCATGATTCTGTACCAATAGGATCATATGTCGGGTGATAGCCACGATTCTGTACCAATACTGAGGATCATATGTCGGGTGAGAGCCATGATTCTGTACATATGTCGGGTGATAGCCATGATTCTGTACCAATAACAACAACATATGTCGGGTGATAGCCATGATTCTGTACCCATACTGAGGATCATATGTCGGGTGATAGCCATGATTCTGTACCAATAAGAACATATGTCAGGTGATAGCCTTGATTCTGTACCAATAACAACATATGTCAGGTGATAGCCATGATTCTGTACCAATAAGAACATATGTCAGGTGTTAGCCATGATTCTGTACCAATAAGAACATAATTAGGGTGATAGCCGTGATTCTGTACCAATAACAACATATGTCGGGTGATAGCCATGATTCTGTACCAATAACAACATTTGTCGGGTGATAGCCTTGATTCTGTAACAATAACAACATATGTCAGGTGATAGCCATGATTCTGTACCAATAACAACATATGTCGGGTGATAGCCATGATTCTGTACCAATAACAATATATGTCGGGTGATAGCCATGATTCTGTACCAATAAAAACATATGTCGGGTGATAGCCATGATTCTGTACCAATAACAACATATGTCGGGTGATAGCCATGATTCTGTACCAATAACAACATATGTCGGGTGATAGCCATGATTCTGTACCAATAACAACATATGTTAGGTGATAGCCATGATTCTGTACCAATAACAACATATGTCAGGTGATAGCCATGATTCTGTACCAATAACAACATATGTCGGATGATAGCCATGATTCTGTACCAATAACAACATATGTCGTGTGATAGCCATGATTCTGTACCAATAACAACATATGTCGGGTGATAGCCATGATTCTGTACCAATAACAACATCTGGTGTGTCTGTGTCGATCAGAGGGTGGAATTCATCAATCATGTTCCTGATGGAACGAAGGTAAACATTTAAAACCTTAAGTATACGAGATTTGTTTTTACTTTTGAACATAACTTACCCTTTGATTTCTTTTGGGTGGATATGAGAGCAAACTCCGGTTCTGACACCTCGAGGCTACTGTATATATTAGGAGGGATGAGAGTGAGACATCAACGTAGGATGAGCTAAAGTTTGATAGTCCACAATTTAAACACGGCCAATAGTAGGAATTATGGGCTATATTTTATTATACAAAGTATTGCTGTTGAACAAATGTAATGTTTGGCATTTACAAGAATTGCCCATTCTGTCATTGTTTAAAAACGATGAATTGTGTTCACAAAGGATTGTTATTCTCAAATAAAAACATTCCAAAGTTCGTAATTCTCAAACAAAAACATTCCAAAGTTCGTAATTTTAAAGTTACCTCTCTTTTGATTGAAATGAGAACGATTTTCGATAGCTTATAAAAGTGTGTTTGCATCATATTTGCTTTATTTTTATCTCCGACTTTGTATACAAATGACTTTGTAGCATTATTATTGGTCATACCACAAAACACAGAAACAACACGCAAACAGACAAACAAGAAGGCAAACGTAATAATAAATGCAAACGACATCCCAAACACAAAAAGGTTGACAAGGCTACCGCCTTGGAACGGTCGGTGGCAAATAATTCACTGGGGTTTAAACCGGTTCTAGGGTGCACCAAACCTCACACTTACCCTACTGTCATCCCATTAAAACGGGACAGTATAAATAAAGAAATCCCCGGCATGATCTAATCTCTAACCAACAAGGCAGCATCAATAGGCAATATAAGTAAAACACAAATATGCTCGTGTAAATATAATACAAAAAAAATTTGCCTAGAAAGCCACAATCAAGGTACTCAATGACCTGGCAGGAGCCAGAGCAACAAGAGAATAAACCATTAAGGCACGACAAGAAAGTTCATAGACAAGCATCAAACGCCACCGTCCCAATGGGCTTTAGGTAGGCGTCATCATAGGGTCCACAGCCTGTCCGGTCATCGTACAATTAAAGAGGAAAGCATAGTGGCGAACTGTAAAAGGTTCCACCACCAAACATGCAGTACGTTGACAAATGGTAGGGTCATAACCTCTTTTGAGAAACTTTAAAAAAAAGTTTAACTAAGATAGTATGAAAGTGATCATGACCAAGAATCTTACGAAGTTTATAAATTACATCACCATAGAAGTCAGGTTGTGATAGTCCTTGTCGCAGAAGAGTCCTTAAATTACTTTTATATTTGGAAAGAGGATCAGGGTTACGATAATAAAATTTTCCAAAGGTTTTACGAAGTTTATGTAGTAGCTTTTTAGTTATACAAAGATTAAGAATATTAAAGTCCTCAACTCGAGTACTCTTGAAAAACGAATAAGTTGAGACACATACACATATAACATCTGCCTGGATATCTGGTGAAAGACTCAACATGAAATCTCTTTCACAGCAAAATAAAAACAAATCTGCGACAAGTGGTGCACAGTTTGCACCCATAGGGATACCACCAATTTGTCTATAATCGGTGGTTCCATACCTGACGAAAATATTATCTAACAGGAAGATGAGTGCTTCAGAAACTTCATAGCAAGTCCACATAGTATAATTGTCTAAATTGCCGTTAGTAAAAAACGCTTTAATATTATTACATGCCAAAAATGTAGTATTTTCTCTAGCAAATTGTTTTTGAATAAGAGAAATTAGCTTGTCTTTAGTAAGGTGATGTGGTAAGGTTGTACATAGTGTAGATAAGTCATAAGTGCTTATTGATGAAACTTGACGTTTATTGAACATTTTATCAAGAACGTCTACTGAATTTTTTATAGACCAAATAAATGAATCCCAGAGATTTCATAAGTTTTATCACAATATAGTTTAACGTAATCTTTAACGGCAGTAAGACAAGAAGTTAAAAGTTTGGAGATGTTTGTTGTGGTGCAGGTACTAGAATTCGAAATAAAGCGAGCCTTATACGGATTTTTATGTAATTTAGGAATCCAATACATAGTAGGCAGTTTATTTTGCTTATCGTTTACACCAGCCTTGAAAGAAGTGCAACGAGTGATATGTGCGGAAACAACATCATCCTCAGTAGAATTAACTGGAGTATACGAATTGGTGCTGCCGAGGTCCAGAGATAAAACATTGACGTAATATAGGCGTCAAACAATAAGTACAAATCGATGCACGATGGTACGATGGCGATTACGCTATGGACCATTTGTGCCGTCTCCATCATACCATCGTACTATCGCCATCGTGCTATCATACCATCGCCATCGTACCATCGCGCATCGATTTGTCGGTACGCGATGTTACGATGGCCCTAATGGAACACCATAGTTTGGTCTATCCGTGAAATCCCCGAAGCGTTTTGCTTATAGACTATTTGAAAGGGACTATGTATATTTTCTACCATGTCTGTTTTTTAATATTAGAAAAGTTTTCACGTTTCATGTTTGATGTTGGTTGGTCACGCTTTTAATTTAGTATATATTACAGATCTTTTGAACCTTTGTCACTTTTTAAAAATGGTACCATGTTATTTTGTTTAGTGGGGCATGGTAGCTGTATTGTGTAGTTTTTAAGCTTGTTTTTGTCTGCAAATGACTTAATTGCATTAATCATACCATGAATTTGAACAAAGTTGGCATTTATATTATATATTCTATTTAACTCTGCGTTGCTATTGAAGATATGGTTTTCACTGATCATATATCATATATGCTGAATACCGTTGTCGTACCAAGATTTACAAAATACACAGATTTACCTCCTACTAAAATATTAGGGTTGTAAAACAGTTGCTTATTTTAGTTATTATATTTTCATTGTACAGTTTTCCAAGAATAACAATGCTCTTAATGTTTATTGTGTGTGTTTAATCATGTGCTGCTATTGTCCATCTTTTAGCATGAGTCTTCTTGTCCATGTTGCTTGTGCAGTGTGGCGGCAGTAAAACGTCTCCCCGCGCTTGCAATCAGTACTGTTATTCATTCGATCTTTGGAGATCGCTGAGCCCGATACTTATATTTAGTGATCGGTGGTACATTTTCAATTTCTTTTGTTTTCTTACTTCAGTTTCGATTCGGTGGTTCAACAACTCCGGCCGATAAATGGCTCTGGGTATTGTTTAACCACTCATAGGATATGTTGTCTTCTTTTTAATTTAGTCTTTTGGCTGTTACTTGTGATACGCAGGCTTTATAACCGCTGCTCCCAACTTAATTCCTTTTTGTTTATTTCGCTCTTACTGGCATACAATTTTATTGGATCCTGGGACCATACGCCGCTGGATATAGGGGATGAAATAAAGATACAAATATTGCTATATCCATCGCCATATGCTTGCCATCTTCGGGATGGTTACAATTTTGTACTGTTGATTTTTATGAATATTGAGTTCTGCTCAACCCAGGGATAGAGGGCGTGAGCGGTAGCTAGCATAGTTTACTACCGCTCATGAACAGACTCAATCAAACCGAGACTGCAATATTTCGTATGTGTCGTGCTCGGCCGTTTCCAAAGGTCCATTATCGTACTCTTTTTTTTGAGTGCATATAAAAAGGCTTTGAAATTGATCATCTTTAGTCCTCCCTCACTGTATGTTTTGATTAAGATATTGTTTCTTTATTTTGGCAGGACCAGCCCATAACAATTCATAAAATATGTCGTTGATTTTTTTAAATTTATGGTTCATTTGGGTTTGGGATTGAAATGAATTGATCATTAAGTATTGGAAGTAATAACGATTTAATGACTGTTATTTTACCAATTGGAGTTAAATATCTGTGTTTCCAATAAGGTTTTGTAATTTTATCAGTATGTATGTAGTTTACATCAATGATTTTTTCTAGGTCAACATCGAAATAAATAGCTAATAATTTAAATTGATTGTTATTCCGGGATAGTTTCCATTTACTTTTGATGGAGTCTGAACTGTATTTTTTGTCTCTATCCACACCACTTGTGTTTTATCAAAGTCCACTCTAAGATCTGAACTCTTTACACAATTAGAAAGTTCATTTAATGTTTTGTTGAGTGGAAAGTTTGCATTGTTAATAATAGAAATTCCCAGAATCTGGCTAGTTTGTCTTATTTGATAGCTAAAAAATATTTCTGCACACACACACACACACACACACACACACACCCAACAATGATAATGGATCACCCTGACGGCAACCCCTCCCTATGTTGAAAAAATCTGATAGATTGCCTCCCTGATTTACTGCAAATTTAGCACTTTTATAAAACACTTTCACGCATGAATTAAATGAGTCACCAAATACAACAAACTTTAAAGACACTAACCCGCCAAATAACGGCAAAATTCTACTACAAAATCGTTCATCCAAACTCTATCCAGGTGTTCAGGTCATATAATAATGTATAGGTGCCGATTAAAAGTTTAGTTTTATTGACGGGTTCTTAAGATACCCGTAATATGCATAAAATGAATTATGAGTTGGTAACTATTATGTCGACTCTCCAGTTTCGGGGTTTTGCCTGGCTGGTTAAAGTCGTGTATACTGTGGTTATCGAGTTTGGATTATCAAAATATGTAAGTTATATATCGTCGTCAGTAGGTTTAGAAACGATGTACATACGTTGTTAAATTTGGCTGTTGTTGGCCGGATAACTACTATAAAGCTTTTATTATAAATGTCCATGAAAGGGAATCAAACGCCTTTTCAGAATATATTAGTAAAGTTAGCATAATAGCATAACATCATCAGAAATAAAACCTGTTTGGTTTTCATGAATGAGTTTAGACAAAACGGATTTAAGTCCATTTGCTATGGCATTTGTGGAGGTTTTGTAAACATGATTAGGTAAAGATATTGGTCTGTAGTTCTGCAAAAATCTCTTAGGTTTATTATCTGTTGGTATCAATGTTATAATATCTTCCCTCTGTGTTATCGAACGTTCCTCATTAATATAATCTTACGTTATGGCTCTTGCAATACATTTCCTATTCTCTCCCAGAAAACCTTAAAATAAAAAATCAGCTCCAAAGCCATCTGACCCAGATGAGCGGTTATTTTTCATTCCTTTTACTGAAAGATGTGTTAAAAGTTCCTCTAATGTGTACGATTCTTCGTTCGTAAGTTTATTTATTTTAATTTTTGAAAAATCTTTGTTTAAGTCTTCCAGATAATTACCTCTACTAATACAAGTTTTCATAAAATAATTTACTTTCAAAATTTCGTATTGATTACTTATTGTTTTCCACTCAGGTTTTTAAATTTTAGGGCCCTGTGTGGTTCCGGGGGCCCCGTTTGGTTCCGGGGCAAAACATAGGGCCACTGCATATACCGTTGGAGGGGTAGGCAGAGGGGTAGACCCCACCCCACCCACCCCCACACACACACCAAATTCATGTTCATATTATAATTTTTTATTCATGTTCATTTTATAATTTTTTATTCATGCTCATTAAAGTTTTTCATCACGACCCCTGTTTTGCTTCAGGAGCCATTTCGCTCAGATCCCTAGAGCAGTGGCAGAAAAACAACAAACGTGGCTCCAGCGTAAATGGAGTGTCTACAATAGAATTTGCAGCAACTCTGGAGTTCTGCAGGTGAAAAGGTGCTAGGCCCATTCTCCATATTTTATCTCGATGTACATGAAGGATAAGCCTGGCCTGTTCATTCCTGTTAGGCGACATATAACCTTTCATGTGTAGGCGCGCCTTAAAACGCTTTTCAATCAATACAATTTTAGGGATAATTTTACTGGTGAAATTGTGAGATTCTAAATTACAAAAAAACAAAGGCTCTTTTTTTCAACGTCTTCTATTATTTTAGCTCTTGGTATAATTAGCTGCCCATTAATCTTGTGCTTTCTTAGTATTGAAAGTTCTTCCTTTAGCTGGTTAAGAGTTGGTTTGTTGTCTGTTAAAAAGGTTATGTTCAATAATTTGTATTTCATTAATTCATTCATTTTGTCTTTTATCGGTTTGCTTGTTTATAGTAAGAATATGATATCGAGTTCCCCCTAAGTTCCATTAATAGTGTCTCTAGAAACAACAGGTCCTGTATTCTTCCTATAATGCTTCTTAGCAATATCTTAACTTAAGTCAAATTTTATCATTTTTTTAAACACGATTTCTATCGATATAAAAGCCGTTTCTTATGTTTCTTATAAGGTTATGGATAAATAAAACATACACCTAGATATTTATTATGAAATAAATGGTTTGTAGTATCCCTGTAAGATTAATAAGGATATTTAAAAATATGTAAAAATCTTAAATTTTGACTTAAGTAATATTTTCCACTTAAGTTGCCTTATGAATACGGTCCCTGGTCATTCATTGTAAACTGTAGTCCCTCGTTGGGTATGTTATTCGTATTATCAATATTATGTATTGAACGTGAATACTATATTTTAATTTCTCCTCTTCAAGATTTAGACTTAACACTACGGTCCACTTCATTTGGGTCATCGCAAGCGTAGTGGTGAACTGTAAATGGGTCAATCACTAAACATACACAACTTTGCAAAACTATTGCAATTTGGGCACTGCCTTCTTTTGACAACTTTTCTAACATAGTTGATAAAGATTGTATGAAAGTAATCATGACCAAGGATCTTAGGAAGTTATAAGTAATGTCACTGTGATACTCGACTCAGTGGGTCACGTGATCCAGTTTCTCAAGAACCACTGCACACAAGTTATACAAAAATCATTGTTGGTTTTACAGTCGTAGCCAAAACGTATTTAATGATTAGCTTAAAATACAATTCTATCATATAATTACAATATTTTGTCCGCAATTTTGGATTTTTTTTGCGGCCATCTTGCAAATTATCAAAATTGCAAAATCAGGTTATTTTTCACTTGAATATAATATTTGTAAACACTGTGTGTGTGTGTAGTTCTGAGGTTCATAGTCCCTCCACCAACAAACACGACAGGGTAGCCCTGCCGCGACGGGCACAATAGAGTCTGGACTGTTCTAGTTGAAGTGTGTTGGTTGATCTGGTGCTGCTGTGTAGTGTAGTCGTTTCTCTTGTAGATGTGTAGTGTTGTGTCGCTGCTGCTCTGTGTAGTTTCGCTGTGGCGGTGAAGTGGTCTGGTCGAGGTGGCCTACATCCGCCAAGGTGGTGCTACTACATCCGCTACTGGTCGGGTTCTCTGTTTGGGGCCACACCCGCCAACTGCAACCTGCGTCCCGGTGGCTATAGCAACTAACGTAGGATAGTTCTATATTCTTCTGGCACGCAGGTTGCTGACCCCTTCGCTCCGTGTACGGCGCCAGGCTTCCCTCACAGTTATAGTTGTTCCTGGTGTCGTTCCACGCTGGCGGGACGAAGGGGTTCTTCACTCTCGGTCAATCAGCAATCATTTCGTTAGTACTGCGTCATATAAGCCAGTGACTTATACTACAAGTAAAAACAGATCCGCAATCCTATCTCGTACAACTTTGTAGGATGTGCTGGCAAGGGCGACCCAGTAGGTCACCCTACATGATTGCTGACAGTGCCCACTCTGCGACGTGCACGCGGTGAAGAATCAGGTGGATTTGTAAACACTGTGTAAACACTGTGTATAATAGTGTTCAGCTTCGCACTGTCCTCGGAATCTTCTACGAGCGAGCATTGTCTTTATTCGAAGGTCATCTGCATTATAGGTCCAATCTGTACTGAAGTCCATCGTCAAAAGGAAAACATGACCTTTTTCATGATATAATAATATATAATCACGGTCAATGAAAACGCACCACAAAACAAATCGCTTATAAAACTTAGAAATTGTGGCATTTCGGACAAAATATGATATAATCCATATAACGAGTCGACATAACATTACAGAGTGATAATTAAAGATAACTCTGTAAGTTGTTTGTAAAGTGGTTTGTACGAGTTGCTCCCCTTCAACTGTATTTGGGGGGGGGGGGGAGGGGGGGCAAAGCGTACTCTGCCCCAAACTCCACTCTGAACATTAGGCTCTGCCTTCCCCACCCCGGTTCATACGCCTATGCTCCTATGTCCTTCAACTAGATGCTATATTGTCTAAATTCTTCCGAGTTTATAATTCATCCTCTATATGCAGAGGGAATATGTGTTATCAAATATTGATGATGATAGTTTGTTTCTTTGTTTGTTTGTTATTTTCAACACATGTAAGGTTATATATGACGGTCGACGGCAGACCACCCACTTTTCCTGGGTAGAACCAGTGCTGTATACCTCCCGCCATCCGTAAGAATCGACACTTCCTCTCTTACATGTCGAGCTCCCAGTGGGATTCGAACCCACAGCGGTGAGAGGCGAAGGTTTACAACGCAACGTCGTTAATCTCTCGTTACGGAGACGCTATTGATGATGATAGAAAGGATAAGCTGAGAATAAGATGAGAAACATAGACCACATGTAAGTTGCTCGGGGAAGTTTAGTTAACGAAAGTTAAGAATATTTCTTTAAAAAGATAATTATTGAAGAAAAATATCGCTTCTTCTTGTTGTTCGTCGAGTTCTTCTTCTCAACGACAATTCGTCATGACCGAAAATCATAAGCCGTACATGAAGATGGTTTTATTGAATACGTGTTTAGAGCGTACAAGGCCACAGTGGAAGGTCCACATAACACTTACTGAATACACTCTGTCTATATGTTTTTAGATTTAAACATATTGCTATGTTTATACAATAACTGATATTCACGTATACAAAATACATAAAATGATAAATGCACGCTTAAAATATCCCAACTTGAAGATCATCATCCCCTGTTATTTACATGTGAAAACTGCTCGAATGTTGGTATACGGTGTGTTACCTATTGTTTGGAGCGCTGTTTGAGTCAAAGGTTTTACAGCAAGTAATTTTAAAAAATACGTACATAATACATATAATATATAGAGGATATTTGTTGTTTTGGAGTGAATAACATATTTTATTTCATCGAGAAGTTTGAGATGAAATAAAATATTTTATTTACGACAAAATGACAAATTTTCTTTTTATTTTATGATTTTACAATTTTTTTTTTAGGGAAACTATAGTAGAACAACAAAAGTAGTTCCGGCAGCTACTGTGAAATAAAACTCTATATTCCACAGTGTGGAATAACACTTTTATTTCACTGATAAAGTACGGTATTTCATTGCATATCATAAAATAAATAATTATATATCATTGGAATTGGCATTTTAGTGGTAAATAAAAATACCTGAGTTTTGAAAATCGGTTGAGAAATAAATTTATTAAATTTACAGCCAAAATGCTTTTGATGGCTTTTCCTATGTATAAACTCCTTGTTGCTGGAACAGCAGAAAATTAAAAAAAAAATCTGAAATAGCTTTAGTTAGCCTCAATATGTTGCTATAAAACTGTCAGGATGTCTTAATTTACGGTTTTCAACCATATTAAAACCATTTTTTGGATACAAATTCTAATATCTTTTCTTTCTAATTTCAGAATTTTGCAAAACAAAAAACACTTTCGCACGTGAATTTTTTATTTCTCAACCGATTTCAAAACAAGTAAGGTATTTTTTATTTACCAGTAAGACGTCTGTTTCACTGATATACAATTTATTTAGTTTCAAAGTTGAATTTTGTCTGAAAAGTCCAAAAAACCTTTGGCTCAAACAAGCGCCCCGAACAATAAAGTCCTAAACTCTGCATTAGTAGGCAGTATACTGTCTTTAACAAATGTAACAGTAAGTAAATCCGACATGATCTTGACACCATAAACTGGGACATGCCTGCATGCACGTACAAACAATAGTTTATTTGAGGACAAACTTTTGACACTAATGCAAGCTATATTTGCTTATAAGGCATTTCCCTTTCATTTCCAAGTGCGAATGCGACTTATCTTTATTTACTAAAGAACATAATGGATGCATACATTTAACTGTATTTCTTGAGTTTTAGTGCTATGCTATCAAGTGCAAAATTCTCGTGGTTAACTGTTTATCAAGTGCAAAATTCTCGTGGTTAACTGTTGAACATGCTGTCGTTATATATTTGCAACACTCTGATACTCTGCGATTGGGGTGATATTATTCGAGATAGAAAACGAAGATCGCCCACTTCGCGCGGAGTCAGGCATGCTGTTAGTTTCCTCATCGTTGACTTCCATCCACACGAGACACTTTTCAACAGAATTAAGCTTAGCCGTCTCCTCTATCGCCGCTTCGTCGGTATGACTGTCTTTATCACCATGTGTAACAATTTCAATAGTTTCCATTGCGTTTCCAAGCTTTCCGCCGATAGCTCTCTTTTTCACTAACTCTTCTTTAAACTCGGCGTCTGTGATATCACCATCCAACCTGTTAGTAGCACTCTTGTAATACGTATCAGAAAAACTTATTGTTCTTTTTCTTTTGTCCAGATTCTTTTCGCTTGGTCGTCGTTTAACACTTTTATCAGTTCTGATACTCTTCGTAGGACTGTCGGTTGCCTTGTTTGCGTTGTCAGATTCTAGTTCAAGCACTTGCTGCATAGCCAGGCGACCCTCTGGGGACAGGCCCATTGAGAATCGGTATTGGTACCTCTTCTCCAATAACTGCTTGATTTCCCACAGACTGTCTGACGGGAGGTTGTAACCGTTCAGGTGATCATCCATTACCGAGTCTGTTTCGTCCATCTTGCTAGTCTTGATTATCGAAAATGACGCTATTTAGACATCAAGTATGCATGATATTGGGGTTTCTATTGGCAAATCTGAAAATGTAAAACAATGAAAGTTATCAAATCTAAATAACCATTCTATTTCAAAAATAATAAAAAATAAATAAAATAATAGTCCTATAGAAACGGCAGCACCAAACCACAATGTGTGCCATTATAGGTACGAAAACTCTCGAAAATGAAATAATCTCTTCGACTAGAAATAGTAACGGGAATATGATATACGCCCATTACCTAGAGAAGAAGGTAAACGTTAACTTTGTAAATGCTTTGAAGATGAATTACATTTTATTTATGCATGCTGTTTATATTACGAATATAGATGTGATCTTATAGATAAATGTTATTTGAAACTACCAAATGTTTCTTTATTTATTGAGCGTCTTTCTCCCGAAAATAATAGAATAATCAAACATCTAGGCCATCCTTAAAAATATATTTGTTTGCTATTTCCCGACCCAGGATTTTATAAGTGGGTAGGTAGGTAGGTAGAATTTATTTTTGCCGAAGACAGTAAAAAACTTCAGAAAAGAAAGAAAAATATACTAAAGATAGTAAACAAAAAATAAATGTTAAAGAATTGCTATAAAAAGTTTTCGGTAGGGCCTTTTTTCATGGGTAGTTAGGGAAACAGCAAACCGACAATTGTTTATGGTCGGCCCTATGCATAATAATTCTTAAGAGCTTAAAAAACCCTGATGATATACATTATAATAAATAATCCACGTTTCTCCAAGTTACTAATACATATACTAGATTACAACAGAATTAGGAAAGGTCTTCGTTTTTTATTACTATTTCTCTCTATTAACGTTTGTACTATCTAAATTTTCTTTTTTTCAGTATATGAATTCATGACTGTTAAGTTAGTTGCCATCACATTTATCGCTATGCGACTTGGCTGTCAGTTCGCCAGTTCGCAATTCGAAATAGTATGTTTAAAATAATGAATAACAATTAATTTGGTGTGTGGTCACAATCAAATTTCCTTATAATCGACAAGGCGGACATGATATATACATTTTTTAATTGGAATTGCGAACTGGCAACCACAATTCACAATTCATAAAGTTTAAGTATATGTATTTATTTTAAATCAATTTATTCGTAACACTTTACATACGCGTATTTTGTCATTAACGAACATGTATATCATATACATGCATTTTTGTTTGCATTATTATCTCGAATAAATGGAATATACCTAGAAGGAAACATGTACAAATTGACTGTCAAATTCCCATCCGTAGGAACAATATTTATGTATTTACTAATATACTCAGTATCAAATATCCCTAAGGTGTATGGTTCTGTCTAATACCCTACCCCGACGTCATCGTTGATGTCTAATCCCCTGGGTATGCCCGTGCCCACCCCTCTCCTCGGTGGGGGAAAACATTGATAGATGCTTTATGGGTGTGAATCCAAAACGGAATTATGGGTGTGGATCCAAATACGAACACAATGTTCAAGTGTTTCAGTTGCACGTTCTGTGTTCATAATTGTACACTCAACTAGGTTTCATGGTCCGACCGATTTAATTATTGTTAATGAGATAGTTCGGTTATATTAACCATTAACAGATAGTTCGGTTATATTAATCATTAACAGTTAGTTCGGTTATATTAATCATTAACAGATAGTTCGGTTATATTAATCATTAACATTTGTTTATAGCTTGCTTTAATGCTACAATATTTATTTGTTTGACGATCGCAGTACACTTTTAAAAAATCATATGTAGAAATGCAGAAACTAACATTTTCATTAAACATAAGCAGGGAGTAAGTATACATTTTTTATTTGACGCAGAGTGGCGCCATCTTTGTTACACGAAACCGTCTGGTAAAATGTGCTTTTATACCTGCAAACAAATACACTCTCTGTATCATCCTCGATCTAATGCATATGTACACGGAATATGCATATGTACACCGAATATGCATATGTACACCGAATCACATTATGGTTTATGGATTGACACTCTCATCGCCAACACGGATGACAACAATTATATGAACTACACCAAAATGTTACACCTATATTTAAAGTAGTAAAAACTAGAAATTCTGCATATTTTACGTAAAACTACTATTACATTTGTTTTTGAAAAATACGTATTTGCACAATTTGTTTGTTTTGAATGGTGTTTTACGTCATTTTAGCACATTTTAGGTCTTTTTTATGGTAGCGGCATTCCACCTATATTTTTACTAGGCTGAACCAGTACTGTATACCTCCCGACATCCGTAAGAATTAGTACTTTCTCACTTACAAGTTGAGCTCCCAGTGGGATTCGAACCAGCAACGGTGAGAAGTGAGAAGGTTTACAACGCAAATTCGATAACTCCTCGACCACAAAAGCGATTGTTTTTTGCACATGAGAAACATAGACAAAACCCGCATACATTCACAATACATAGCAATTTTATTGATAACCGATGCAGATTTAATTATACCTTCCTGATCATGCTTTATCCTCCCTCGTATATATATATTATATAACACCTTGTAGATTATATATAAAGTTCTCTCTCGTAGATATATTTCATAATATCACTAATTATGTAATACAACACATCCACCGTCGTAGATATATAACAGTTCTTCCTAGTATATATAATATATAAGAATCCTGATTATATTATATAACACATCCACCCTCGTAGATTAATTATATAACACATCCACCCTCGTAGATTAATTATATAACACATCCATCCCCGTAGATTAATTATATAACAAATCCACCCCCGTAGATTAATTATATAACACATCCAAACTCGTAGATTAATTATATAACACATCCACCCTCGTAGATTAATTATATAACAAATCCACCCCCGTAGATTAATTATATAACACACCCACCCTCGTAGATTAATTATATAACACACCCACCCTCGTAGATATATTATATAACATATCTACCCCCGTAGATGTATTATATAAATACCCACTCTTAGTATAAAACTCTTGGTCATACATATATCATATAACACATATTACAAACTACCTTTTATAGTACAGTTTCTTACCCATCGTGTTCACTGTATATGTTTATTGTCTGTATGCTGATATATGACACTTTAATTTAGTTTCTTTAATTAAACCGCTAAAGCACTTAACCACAAACCCGTATAAAGTATAACGCTAATTTCTTGAACATGGCATGTATTGATCGAATCGTATTTTGACATCAATACAAGTTCATTGATCTATTTAGAAAGCGAATTTAACAATTGATGTTAGTAACCTCTGACTAAATATCAATTGCATTTTCTTGAACAATAATTAAACTTATCGCAAACGCATCAGTGTATGTAATTATATAGATAAGCATAGACCTAATGAAATGCCCCGGCGAAACATTGCGTGCCACGGCGGAACATATTGCTCGCCACAGCGGAAAATATTGCGCAAATGAACAATGCTAGAACAGAACAGAACATACATTTTGTTGATACTTAAAGGGCACACTGTAATCTGGAAGTTTTTATCCATCATTACAAGTGTGTGTGTTTGTATTTCTAAGGATTATAGTCCGTCCACCTACGACAGGCGTCCTACCCGACGATTATAGGCACAATGGACTTTTATCTGTGTGTTTTTGTGTGAGATGTGATGATATGTCTACTTGAAGCAGCGAACTCAATGGTTTCTTTATAGTGATGCCACACTGGAATACCACGCCGTAGTAGACATGATACCCCCAGTCACATTATTTTGACACTGGTCAATCAGTCGTAGCACTACCCATTATTTGCTTGTCAGGCAAGGGTTACAAGTGACTACTCCATTTTTAAAGTCTTTGGTATGACGCGGTCAGGGGACTCGAACCCACGGCCTTCCGAATGCAAGGCAGACGCTATAACCACTACACCACAATGCTTCGGTGCTTCGGTGAATGGTTGGTGAATTCCAGGCCTGGATTTAATAATCAAATATCGCGTCGACTTCAAACCTGCTTGCATATAATTAAATAAAAAAACACATCATTTTCAGTTTTCATGTTTTCTTCATATTTTGCCTTATGTTTAATTATAGTATTGGTGCAATATAATCACCAGTTAGTTATATATGCAAAAAACAATTTGCTTTTTTTAATTCTTATAATTAATATTAATGATTTTTGAACAAACGAAAGTTATGTGAAAAACTAACAAAACGCCACGGGATTTTTAAAAAATCAAGATTGCCGTTTGTCCATTTAAAACCACAGGCCCAATAATTAAAATGCATGTCTCTTTGTAGGCTTGCTATTATTTTTAATTTCATGTCAAAAACTTATGTTTAAGCGATTGTTACGGATGGCGGGAGGTTTACAGTACTGGTTCTACCCGGGAAAGGTGGGTTGTCTGCCTCCAGCACCACCTTATAACCTTACATGTGTTGGAAATGACGTAAACACCATACAAACAAACAAACAAATAGGTATTTATGCGATCAAATTTAACACAGGATATAATTTTCTTTATAGACACAGATTATTGTACACAGTCAGCATTATAACTATAGCATTAACATTCTGCTGTCCTCTGCCTCTCACTGTATGAAAGCGGCCCTAAATAGCATAAATAATACATTATGGAGACGTCAAACAGCAACTGGTTGGTTTGTACGCATTTATGTTTTAGAAACCTTACCTGTCGACTCGTTTTGTTGATTCCACGAATTCACCTAAACAAAGTTTCCATGATATTTAATTAAATGTACTTATACTGACATGCATTAATCATGGAGTCGTCTGGATCTCAGAGGCACTCTATTTGCAGTTACCACCATTTACACTCTTAATGGATTTCTGTCAATACTGTCTTGACTTTATTATATTTTAAGATTTATAATAGCATAGAGTAAATATTGCTTGCAAATACTCAATAGCTATTCTGCACAAAACACTACCATATTTCATTATATTCACATCAATTTATCAATAAACACACACTTTCATTTTACTTTTCAGTTATCCGAAATAAATCTAATTTCCTAGTATGTTATCTAAACTTTCGGTCACTAATGTCAAACTATGTTTGAATAATAATAAATGCGTATCGTATATCAAATTCGTTACAATAGCTAATCATGTGTTATTAAATAAAACCCGCCACACACAAGTGCAAACGTCTAAGTAATGGAATGACACCGATCAAAACGTTTCTATATTCGTGAATTGTGTCCTGTTTTTGTTCTGTCTTGAAATGATTTGCACATTTTATTCTTCAGTGGTGTTTGGTAATTTGATTGGTGTAGTATATCGCGATAATATATTCACATAATAATGTATTTGGTTATTTTTTCAATATCGTATCTTCAGCTAATAGTATATGGTTTTGTTCATGGAGAAATAGCGAAGATTTATGAATTTATTTAAGATCCGTACACGCCTAATATATGCGTCAACAGCATTATAATAGATCCACCGTTAAGCTATATTACTGATAGAAAGGATAAACTGTTTAAGTGTAGGATAAAGGGTTTGGCGATTTCTCTTTATAGCCTCTATCCGACGTAGTGTTTACCGCAGTCTCTTTATAGATCACGCTCTTAGCTGTGAAGAGAGCTTGTAGTAAAATCTTCATGAATAACTGGTGCAAGTATTTGAAAATCTGAGGTAACTGATTGGTTGAACAAGTTGAGTAAACACTCAACTTATTTGGAATTCCAATCCCGATAAAATAAAACGAACAACACTTCATAAGTATACTCGAAATGAGGATTGAATTTGATAGCTATAGATTAATGTATTACTTCACTAAAAGCATGTTGAGTAAACACTTGACTTGAACACTACTGTGTATAGAAACACTTACATCCTGCGACAACTTAATCAATATGCTAGAACATTATTAACATCAAATGACAACTTACATGATTATCGACGAACTGCTCAAAAAGCCATCTCATATCATATTGTTATGCGTACAAATAATGCTTTACGAAGAAATGAATATTATTGAATAAATAAACAAGAAATTAAATCTTTGAAAACCACACACACAAAACAACAACAACAACCCCAACATAATTAGTTTTTGAAAGGTATGCAATATAGAGCAAACATGTTTGTATACACAACAATAAATAGCTTCTTCACGTTTTATGAATTGATAAAAAGGATTCAATCTTTCATTAAACAATAGAATAAACCATATATTTCCTCAGAGAACTAATAGAACCCATTACACAACTTTTTTTTGTCTGGACTAACTATCTTGTATACGTCTAGGACAGTTCTTTAAAAACACACACAATAATTAGGCGTGGTGTTCAGACCAATCTAACTTTTGGAATGTAAAGTAATCTAACATTGGAAATGTAGACCAATCTAACTTTGGGAATGTAGACCAATATAACTTTGGGAATTCAGACCAATCTAACTTTGGGAATGTAGACCAATCTAACGTTGCGTATGTCTGGTAAACTAAACTCTCTGATGTTAGTGCTGTAACTTGTAGTCTGAACTACAAACTTTAGACAGAATAATTGCCCATCAAGTGCACACTCCCGAAGGAATAAAAACAACAAATAAAACAAAGAAGCATAGTGAACATAGTAATAAAAAACGGTACTGTAAATAGAAAACGTCAGAGTACATTAACAATGCATTAAACTGTTTAAGTGCTCATAAACACATACTAGTAGATCAGTAAGAGCTTTCCAAGAGGGAAAGGATGTATATGAATGCGGAAATCGTGCACTACTTATAATACCGAATTGATTCGTATAGTTCGTTAAAGAAACTAACCCGCCAAATAACAGCAAAATTACACTACAATACCGTTTATCAAAACTCTATTCATGTGTTCAGGTCATATAATAATGTATAAGCGCCGATTACAAGTGTAGAATTTTCACGGGTTCTTAAAATACCCGTGATTGAATATGCGTAAAAAGAATTATGAATTGGTAACTCGTAATATAACGCTCCAGTTTTGGGGTTTGGCCTGGCTGGTTAAAGCTGTTTATACTATATCTATACAAAATATGTAAATTATATATATACCTCTTCGTAATTAAGTTGAGAAATGGTGTACATATGTTGTAAAATGTGGCTGTTGATGGCGGGATAGAAACTTTAATGCACTCGGAGAATATAC
The DNA here is from genome assembly GCA_037043455.1 of Cyrtodaria siliqua. NCBI lineage: Eukaryota > Metazoa > Mollusca > Bivalvia > Adapedonta > Hiatellidae > Cyrtodaria > Cyrtodaria siliqua. The sequence goes on from JAWPHD010021778.1 coordinate 20,101, forward strand.
TCAGATATATATATACCGGACCACCAGGTCTACGTCCAAATAATGCAGTGGACTTGACCCCAGGGCGGGACCAGGACTTGACACCAGGGCGGGACTAATTTAAACCCAGCCAAAGGACACCATTTGTATAACGTTGGTAAAGCCCATAATATGATGTTGCATGCACAGAATGTTTTTGCATTTTTCGTAATTAAAACAAATTAATGTGCCAACAGAGGAATCCCACAGGGCACGGCAATGTTTAACCCCTGGACTTATGATAATTTAGTTCATAGCGATTAATTATAAAAAAAGCCAAGGTTTTATTTCGTACCCCAGCCAACACCGTTTTCGCTTCTCGGAGAAGGGGTTGGATGGAGTATGAAAGTTAATACTCGGACCACGTAATGGGCAAATCATGTTATAATAATATGATAAACTCGAACGTGGTAGTTTTCAACATGAGAACCTCGTTTGTTTAAAGAGATATGTAGTATTTTTAAAGCATTGAAAGTAGCGCCTGGATTTATTAATCCAGTATCATTTCGACTTTAAATGTTTAAACCAGCTTGCATATAATTAAAGAAAAGTTAATACAATTTGGGAGTTTCAATTTTTCTTCGCTTCCCTACCATATGTTTAAATACATTATTGGTATAGTAATACAAAAAATAAAATAAACAAATAAACAAATAAAAAATAAACAAAAACAATTTGCTGTGAACTATTCAGTTAACAATTAATAACTATTTAAAAATATATAAGTGGTTTTGAAAAACTAACTCAACACCGAGGGTTTTAAAAAACAACAAGATTGTCGTATGTCCCTCTAAATGTTTTCGCCATAAACAAGATTTTTTGTTTGTGGAAACTTAAATTTTTTCTCGACAAACAAGACAGGGTTTTACGTTTTAATACTAGTAGTATATGCGACAAACACTTCATGAAAACAGATAATCGCGACAATACGATATTCAGATAAGCAATTACCCTGTAGAGAATGACAATTTGAATCAACATTAACTGCAAACGGAAATTTCTTTCTCCAACATTAAAAACTGATCTAAATCTATTCGTGGAAACTTTTCTTCTACTTATAAGTCCCCGCTTCCTCCCATAATTATTTATACACACCATGAAATGAAATTAAGGGTCTGAATTGGTAGACCTTGCTTAATAATAATTAGATTTAATATTGATTTTGTATTGTGTACACGATGCAATCAGTAAAAACATGAAAAAGGTACGTACACGTGATGGTATAAACCACATTTGGTACTTCTTTGATGGGATATGTTGTATTATATTTTACCGATGACACATAGTATCCGATTTGTTATTATAGACTATGCGTAAGTTTGAGCGCACAGTTAATAATTATCTCGCCAGCACAATTATTCATCAAACATTTTAAGGTTTAAAGGGACTCATGGCAATCTTGATATTTTTTAAAACTTGCGGCGTCGTAAGTTTTTCTACATAAATTGCATTTGTTCAATCATTAATATTAATTATATATATAAATGGTATAAAGCAAATTGTTTTGCATATTTCTAACTGTTGATTATATTGCACCAATCATATATTAAAACCTGTGGTAGAATAACGAAGAATAATTGAAAACTCAAAATGTTATTTAACATACTAGTAAGTAAGCAAATTTCAAATCTAAATGATACTGCATTAACAAATCGAGAAGCTAATTTTAATGCTTGATAAAATCTTAAAGATTGCTATGTGTTTCTTTAAAATATAATACTGAGCACTGTATGCACATGTTGGTTAAAGGCTCATGTGTTGCTTGGCATGCCGACTGTAAAGCTGCGACTCCTGAATAGTATGCTTATCTGCACTTAGATAATATTGAAAAGGAATACACTAATATAATAAATAAAATAAATACCTTTAAATGCGGAAAATCCTTTAACAAACATTCGTTTACACTTTAGCGACCATCACTCACGGATAGATCATTGTGGATTTGAACACATTCCACGATGACATACTTATAATAAACGTATTGTTCGATTACTGTCCCCCACATATGAATTGATAAAAAAGCGTGCTTTTTTAATTAAATAATTTGAATCTCTCGCATTATATCATTCACTCACCTACCAATGATAATGGAGAGTATGGATACCGCTACCTATAGCGCGACTTTAAAGTCAACTAACGGTTCAAATCGCGACAAAATCAATACAATCTCTCAGTCAAGGGAAACGATTTTACGACAAAACAAGAAGGTGAAACTCATTTCAAGATTTTGCTTTCAAGTGCTTGTGCAAAGCTCTCGACAGGCTATTGCTACCTGAGGAAAACAGCAGGAAAAAATAGGTATCAAGTCTGATAAATTGTATGCACTTAACCTGCATTGTTAATACGTCAAAATAGATAATAATTCATGATTTCCCCCAAGTATGTGTGGGTTTTATGTGCGAATGTCAAACTTTTTTCCCCTCCATAGGTGCATATACCTCATACTGTGGCATTGAGGATACCTGTTTTAAACGTTAATTTCATTACAAACCAATAACAAAATAAGTAGAATAAGATTAACTTTTTATACTGTACCCAAGGTTCGGGAGATAACAACAACAAAAACAGTTAATGCACTCTTTCATATGTCACGTAAAGCATATTAACATATTAGACCAATTAGTTTATCTTTTTATATATGGTTACGCACGTCCTTATCGCTGAAAGCATAAGTGTGACTCAAATTGTTGTCATATGCTTTTTATACGCTTATTTCTTTTTTATAGGGGGCATTCATCACACATCCTTAATATGTTTGAAAGCAAATTAAAAGGATTTGTGAATATAGCCGACTAGCAGTATAATTAGTTTCTATACTTGCGGCGTCTCCATAATGGTGCAAGTATTATATATGTATGTTTGTATGGGGTTTAATGCCGTTCTGTCATATCACGACGGTGTCTACTTGTGTCATCGGGCTCAATGCTCAACTTTTGTCCCACACCACAATTAATTTCCCATAGGGTCCCATTGTAATGTTTTATGTTCGTGGCATAGAGATAAACAGATTTTACAACATGTATTTATGCTTAAATTCTTCATTGATCCAATATCTGCAATTTAAAACACATTTAACAAATATTTACCAGATTGATTTTTTTTAAATTCATGTTTGCGTGACACCTATAAAAATTTAGACAAAAATACAACCCCGTGGTGATTAGACCCATACGGTGTCCTGTTAGGGCCATTTTACCATCTTATCTTACCATCGACCTAGGTCGATGGTCGATGGTAAGATGCGATGGTCGATGGTCGATGGTAAGATGCGATGGTAAGATGCGATGGTCGATGGTAAGATGCGATGGTCGATGGTAAGATGTGATGGTAAGATGCGATGGTCGATGGTAAGATGCGATGGTAAGATGCGATGGTCCATCTTACCATCGACCATCGCATCTTACCATCGCATCTTACCATCGACCATCGCATCTTACCATCGCATCTTACCATCGCATCTAACCATCGCATCTTACCATCGTCCATCGACCATCGCATCTTACCATCGAGCATCGACCTAGCGACCTAGGTCGATGCTCGATGGTCGATGCTCGATGGTAAGATGCGATGGTAACATGGCCCTAACAGCACACCGTAGACCCATGATGTGTAAAATGAGGCAGAATTAGCTAGAAATCTTATATCAACATGCATTTTTCTGTGATATCTTCCTAAATGCTGTAGATTTAGAACCTGGTAAAGATAAATCAATGTATCCTGTAAAATGTAGAAAAACGAACTTTTTTTATTATCTACCTCTTTCATCTGTAGGACACGAGTATTCAAGGGAGATAATAGTGGTGTGAGTCCTTCAGTGCTGCCACACTGGAATACCACGCCGTAGACACATGTCATAATATCCCACCCAGTCTCATTATACTGACAGTGGTCCGACACTCCCTAGAACTACCCTTGCTATGCTGAACATCAAGCAAGGGAGCTACTAGTACCATTTTTATGAAGTCTTTGGTGTGCCCGGCCGAGGATTGAACCCACGACATCCCGCATGCGAGGCGGACTCTCTACCACTAGCGTTATTATTTCACCAATGTTTAGATGTATATAATTCAACGGAGAAAGGTATGCAGTCTCAGTCAAAAGGTGCATCGAATTTTCAAAATGTAACATACAATACAAGAAAAGGTTGTTGAAAACCGTAAGTCGTCTCAGATAGAGGAGCTGTCATTCTTATTTAAGAAAAAATAAATGCCGAGAACTAGGTCGATGCTTGCTGGTTCTTATTTTTTTTTTACAGTATTCAAAGAAACGAAACATCGCTCGCCGCGACCGTTGACTAAACGGCGTTTCGCCTTGAACCACTATTACATGCATGTTCTTCATTAAGTCTAAAGCATATACAATCCCATTTAAAAAACATATTTCAGTATGTATTTGCAAATTATCTAATAATCTCGAATCGGAAAATGTCTGCAGAGGGAATATATCATGATATGTGGGGAAGAAATGAGAAAAAATAGAGAAATAAAATTAAGTACGAAATAATCTCCAAGATTCAAGCAGGTATCACTCCCATGATTCAGCATGTTCAAACATATATAGAACATTGAAAATCGCTTTAAAACATGTTTCTTCATATTTTTGATGTTGTTGTTTTTATATAACATCGAATTTTTATTTATAAAGCGTCTGACAACAAACAAACAAACACTCGCAATAGTAGATGCACGTGTCAGCAAATGAAACGTGCAGTGATCTATATGAGTTTCTGTGAATGTATTATTTTGTTTTTCACCATAATCATTTTTTATACGTTTATTAAAGTATATACTAGGTGTATTAAAGACACTATTTGTGCCATATGAAACAAAACACATGTTTAAAGAATCTATTTCAAACGAAAACGCAGCATGGTTTCAACTACGTATTTTTCCTTTCATGGTCTTACAGATGGGGGGACTGGTTCTACCCAGGAATAAACGTGTCGTCTGCATCCACCAAAAAAATAAATAAAATAAATCGACCGTCATATATAGCCTAAAATGTGCTGAAAATGAATTAAAATACAATTTAACCAACCAACCAACCAACCAACCAACCAACCAACCAACCAACCAACCAACCAACCAACCAACCAACCAACCAACCAACCAACCAACCAACCAACAAACCATACCATACATAATCACAAAATACTTTGCCGCCTGCTTGCAGCGAAGAGTTAGTTGGTGAATAACACACACACACACGTTCAACACCCATTACTTTACAGCTTTATATCCCATAATATATACCTCTGCATGGGGGCACACTTCAACATCTTGAACCACAATACATCATAATACAACGTAATAACATCTACTTCAGTATGCAAATTGTTATCTAGATATATTATACACCTAACTTAAATGCGTGGATATTTTTAGAAAAAGTGATATTGTCGCCAGTGATATCTTCAAATATGTCTAAAGTCGTGGCACTTCATGTTCCATGGTCTGACCTGGTCTGACCTGGTGCCTGTTTACATCTCTCAAGCCCAGACTGCATGACGCGAAAAAGCATTGATGTACTGTCTGGTCTGTGGTCTGAATTGGAACAAGGATTTATAGCCAGTGACTGTAATTAAGGGAAACAAATAGGAACCGTCCGCTATTTATAGCAATATGCGGGACTGACCTTCAGTTTTGATTATTCTTTCTTTGCATAAAAGTAGTATCGCCAAAGTGATAGCATCAGTACTGACAATACGATATCGTCATTGCATATAGTGACGGGACTACTTTTATGCAAAATCAAAACTGTGGCTATGTCTGGTAGTCAATCATAGCTATAAATTGCGGACGGTGTCTATTTGTTTCACATCAATTCCAGTCAAGGATTTATACTTATACAATATATAAATCCTTGTTCTAGGTCAGACCACAGACAAGACAGTACATCATGCTGTCTGTGACTGAGAGTTGTAAACAAACACCACCAGGTCAGTCCATCGAACATGAAGAGAAGTGCCACGTATTTAGACGGTATGAAACATACTGTAAATACGTTTGCATCGCTTGTTTTACTTTTAAGGGTAGAGTAGATATATATATTGTTTTCCGACCATTTAACAACTAAAGCAATTACAAATCACCAAGGATATCGACGTTGAATTGATGCGGGCACAGATTGGACTTGCACTAGCATTTGTTTAGTGCTGTGTGGCGGTTGAAAAAATTCTAAAAGTCGCCAGGACTACAAATCAGTAGTGTTACTCGTATTACTTGCTGGTCCTTTGGATCATCAATACCACTCTTAACTCTTTGTGGGTTAAAGTGAAATGCCACTTAAGTTGGCGCTAGGGGACGTGATAGATGCTGCAAAATATATTACCTCTCATGGACAGACTCCATAAACCCGAGTCTGTTACTTTTCTCTCTTGTTTGTGTTTGTTGTTTCCAAAGGATCCCATTCCGCTTAAGCCGGCTTTAGAGGGCGTGAGAGTTGTTGCAAAATATATTACATCTCATGAACAAAATCAATAAACCAGAGTCTGCTACTTTTCTCTCTTGTTTGTGTTTGTTGTTTCCAAAGGATCCCCTTTTTTATTGAGGTCATTTTTATAAAGTAGGTATACATTCAAACAGAAGCTGTAGCATTCACATGACACGGTCAACCAAAAAAAAACACGTTCCAAACAAACACCAATAGACGCAAGGTATGCGACACCACACACATAAAAGAGTTGACAATAGGGGAACCACTTTGGAACTGTCAGTGACAAAAAGGCCGCCGGGAGAATAAACCAAGTCCAGTGACAAAAAGGCCACCTTGGGGTTTATCCAAGTCCAGTGACAAAGAGGCCACCGGGGGTATAAACCAAGTCCAGTGACAAAAAGGCCACCGGGGGTATAAGCCAAGACCAGTGACAAAAAGGCCGCCGGGGGTATAAGCCAAGTCCAGTGAAAGGCCGCCGGGCGTATAAACCAAGTCCAGTGACAAAAAGGCCGCCGGGGGTATAAACCAAGTCCAGTGAAAGGCCGCCATGGGTATAAACCAAGTCCAGTGAAAAAAGGCCGCCGGGGGTATAAACCAAGTCCAGTGACAAAAAGGCCACCGGGGTATAAACCA
>JAWPHD010021779.1:0-27182 GCA_037043455.1 Cyrtodaria siliqua
TAAAAATGAAGGCCATATCGTCTTAACGAGCCAAAAGTTAACGCCGACGACGGACGACGGACGGACGACGGACAACTCGGCATCCCATAAGCTCTTCTGGCCTTCGGCCAGTAGAGCTAAAAAGAGGACTTTTTCTTCAAAGTCTTTCTTCATATTATATCTATGTAAAACATGTTACCCCTGGGCTGGGGTCAAAGTTGACGGAAAACATGCAATTGCATAACCTCTGCTGACCTTTGGTCATAAGAGCTAATATACAAGCCACACACAATTAATACAAATTACTCTCAATGACAAGGGTGACAACATATATAGCGTTCTATTATAAAGTGTCATCCCACAAAGAAACAATCACAACCTTTGTAAATAATGTATTTACCTGGTGCAACGTATGTATCATTCCACACTTGACGTATACTGTTTTTGACCGTCTGATATCCAAAATCCTCTTCTCCGCTGGGAGATATGGGGTGGGGCTCCATCTTGTATATCTCCCTGATCTTCACTCTGTCATCATTAATCACACCTCTATCATAATCAACCACCTGTAACATACACCACAGTTACCACCTGTAACATACACCACAGTTACCACCTGTAACATACACCACAGTTACCACCTGTAACATACACCATAGTTACCACCTGTAACATACACCATAGTTACCACCTGTAACATACACCATAGTTACCACCTGTAACATACATCATAGTTACCACCTGTAACATAAATCATAGTTACCACCTGTAACATACACCATAGTTACCACCTGTAACATACACCATAGTTACCACCTGTAACATACACCATAGTTACCACCTGTAACATACACCATAGTTACCACCTGTAACATACACCATAGTTACCACCTGTAACATACACCATAGTTACCACCTGTAACATACACCACAGTTACCACCTGTAACATACACCACAGTTACCACCTGTAACATACACCACAGTTACCACCTGTAACATACACCATAGTTACCACCTGTAACATACACCATAGTTACCACCTGTAACATACACCACAGTTTCCACCTGTAACATACACCATAGTTACCACCTGTAACATACACCACAGTTACCACAGTTACCACCTGTAACATACACCATCGTTACCACCTGTAACATACACCATCGTTACCACCTGTAACATACACCACAGTTACCACCTGTAACATACACCACAGTTACCACCTGTAACATACACCACAGTTACCACCTGTAACATACACCATAGTTACATGCTTCATATACACAACAGTTGACATGACAAGTTGCTTTACTCTAGTGGTACAGTAAAACTTGCTTATAACGAATTCCTGAGGACCTCAAAAAATACTTTGCTATGGCTGTGGATCGCTATATCCGTAAAACGAATTCGGAACAATAATATAATGAATTTGCTATATCAAAGTTGTTTTGCTTACCATAAACATTTGACGAGTCAACATAAAAAAAAAAGGAATTGTACTGATTTGAACTGTACTGCACCAGAAATTTGTCAACTAATGGATCGCAGTTAGTCTGTCCTTATCATTTGTGTATTTTAATAAAGCAATTTGAGTAATCTATTGTATTCTTTGATTCATTATATAACACAAACAAGAAAATCGGCAGAACCGATGGATGCTCCCTGAAATGTATCCTCAACTTATCATATGGCCTTGTAACACCCAGCAGTTTTCAATTTGCAGTTCCATTAGTAGTTTTTGACTTATGCGCTAGACAATATTCTAAGTATAAAATTAACAAGAGCTGTCGGAGAACAGCGCAGCTTGACTATTCGATTTTTCGGAGAATAATAAATTTATAGCTAGTATATACCATCAGAAAACAAGGCTACAACAATGTGGGGTGGGGTTGGGAGCACAACATAACTATGTGTAAGAATTGACCAAAACAACAATGTAAAAAAAAAAAATATTCAAGTGGGGAGGGGTGAGAGGTGGGGAAGGGGTGGGGGGGAGTGAGTTGGGGGCGGGGGGAGGGTGCAATATATATGTGTAAGAATTGAATAAAACAACACAGAAATAGTTTTAAAAAAAAAAAAAAAAGTGTGGAAGGTAGTGGGGGCGGGCGGGGGTACAGGGGGTGGGGATTGAATAAAACAACAAAGAAATATGTTAAAAAAAAAATCTACTCTGGTTGGGGGGGGCAACATATAGGTGTAAGAATTGACAAAAGCAACACAAAAATATGTAAAAAAAAAAAATTCAAGTGGGGGGTGGGGGTGGGGGGTGGGGGAGAGCGGGGGGAGAGGCTGGACTGGGTTGGGGGCGGGGGGCAACATAAAAAAAAACAACAGAAATATGGGGGGGGGGGGGGATAACATGTGTGTAAGAACTGACTAAAACAACAAAGAAATATGTAAAAAAAAGTTCCAAGTGTGGGGCGGGATGAGAGGGGGTGGTGGGGGGAGGCGGGGGTGTGTGTGCGGTGGGGGCAGGGAGGGTTGCAACATATATGTGTAAGAATTGACTAAAACAACACAGAAATATGTAAAAAAAAAAAAAAAAAAAATTCAAGTGTGGGGCATGGTGGGTGGGGTGAGGAGGGGGTGGGGGTGGGGGGGGGGGGGTTGCAACATATATGTATAAGAATTGACAAAAGCAACACAGAAATATGTAAAAAAAAAATAGTTTCAAGTGGGGGTGGGGTGGGGTGGGGTAGGGGGGTTGGGTGGAGCGTGGGTGAGGGTGAGAGGCAGGAGTGGGTTGGGTGGGGGGTGGATGGGGCAACATATGTGTGTAAAAATTGACTAAAACAACAAAGAAATATGTAAAAAAAAAAAGAAAAAAAGTTTCAAGTCTGGGGCGGGTTGGGGGTGATGGAGAGGCAAGAGTGCGTTGGGGGTTTGGGGTGGGGCAACATATGTGTGTAAGAATTGACTGGGGCGGGTTGGGGGTGATGGAGAGGCGAGAGTGCGTTGGGGGTTTGGGGTGGGGCAACATATGGGTGTAAGAATTGACTAAAACAACAAAGAAATATGTAAAAAAAAAGAAAAAAAGTTTCAAGTCTGGGGCGGGTTGGGGGTGATGGAGAGGCGAGAGTGCGTTGGGGGTTTGGGGTGGGGCAACATATGTGTGTAAGAATTGACTAAAACAACAAAGAAATATGTAAAAAAAAAAAAAATCCAAGTGTGGGGCGGGGTGATTGATGGGGTGAGAGGCGTGGGGGCGGGGGCGGTTGCAACATATATGTAAGAACTGACAAAAGCAACACAGAAATATGTAAAAAAAAAAAAAGTTTCAAGTCTGGGGGGGGGGGGGATCGGGTGTGAGGCGGGGGGTGGGGGCAAGGAGGGTTGCAACATATATGTGTAAGAATTGACTAAAACAACACAGAAATATATCAAAAAAAAAGATTTAAGTGTGGGGCGTGGTGGGTGGGTGGGGTGATGGGGTGAGAGGCAGGGGGTGGGGGAGGGGGAGGGGGCGGGTAGGGTTGCAACATATATGTGTAAGAATTGACAAAAGCAACACAGAAATATGTCAAAAACAATAATAAAAATTCAAGTCTGGGGCAGGGTGGGGGGTGGCGGGGATGATGGGGTGAGAGGCGGGGGAGGTGGAGTGGTGGGGGCGGGGAGGGTTGCAACATATATGTGTAAGAATTGACTAAAACAACACAGAAATAGTGTGGAAGGGAGTGGGGGCGGGCGGGGGTAGGGTGGGGGGGGGGGGGGAGGAGGGAGCCCATGCCCCAATATGGGTGAAGTAATAAGATGCATAATGCTATAACAAATCCCAAACCAAAATTATAGATATATACATGCTTACATGCAAACCTAGATCTGCCTTTATTGCACATTTTATGGGCCATCACAATTTGGGTTCCATGGGAGCCCAGAATTTGCAGAAGACAAAATTACTTATCCAACCCTTTACAACATACTACAAGGAAACCAATTCCAAAATTTAGTTCAGCTAGGACAAAAAATGTAAGAGATATAGACCTGTAAACACAGCTTACACGCACAATTTGATGTGAAACAGACATATTTTAAGGGCTATCAGAATTTGGGTTCCATGGGAGCCTAGGGGTTACAGGAACCAAAATTACTTAAGCGGCCCTTACGATAATGCTATTAGGAAGCTAATGGCCAAATTTGGTTGTGCTAGGGTAAGAATTGTAAGAGATATAGACTTGTAAACACAGCTTACACGCAAAATTTGATGTGAAATGGGGCACATTTTATGTGCTATCATAGTTTGGGTTCCATGGGAGCCCATGGGTTACAGGAACCAAAATTGCTTATGCAGCCCTTAAGATAATGCTACAAGGAAGCCCATGAACAAATTTGGTTGTGGTAGGATAAGAAATGTAAGAGATATACACTTGTAAACACAGCTTACACGCAAACCTTGATGTGGGACGCCAACGCCGACGCCGTGGTGATTACATAAGCTCTCTAATTCTTCGAATAGTCGAACTCTAATTTGAGTTTTGATAGAGTTATGGTTCTTGCATTCTGCACTTCCTCTCATTGCCCTCTATCATTGTGTGAAGTTCCATTGTAGTCCCATCAGTAGTTTTCAAGTTATGCTCTGGACAAAATTTCTAAGTATGAAATTACAAAGGGCAATAACTCTAATTTGAATGAGGACAGAGTTACGGTATTGCATATGGCACTTCCTCTCACTGCCCTCTATCATTGTTTGAAGTTTCATTGTAGTCCCATCTGTAGTTTTTAAGTTATGCTCCGAACAAAATTTCTAAGTATAAAATTACAAAGGGCAATAACTCTAATTTGAATGAGGACAGAGTTACGGTATTGCATACGGCACTTCCTCTCACTGCCCTCTATCATTGTTTGAAGTTTCATTGTAGTCCCATCTGTAGTTTTGAAGTTATGCTCCTGACAAAAGTGGGACGAATGGAAGGAAGGACAAAGCGTCAACTATATGCTCCCCCGGTAATTTCGGGGAGCATAATAAAAAGCAATTATGTGTCCCTGATCGGTGGCCTTTTTAAAGAATGTTCAACGGCTTTTTTAATTTCATCTTTTGTGTTGTCTCCAGCGAAATCGCCTTAAGTTTTTTAAGGTTCATATCCAGTTAAGGCTATATGCAATATGACCGTGCGATTTATTTCCTAAAATGTATTCTTAAGTTACCATGAACTGAATGTAATAAAGTAGTTGTCAGGGTCAATAAGTACACCATACTACAAAACAGTCTGTTTCAGCTCGTTGGTTATTTAAAAACCTCGAGTGGATACGCCCATCTCGGTCTTTAAATAAGCCATCTCGCTGAGAACAGACGCTGAGATCAGACTCTATCTATTACTTATGTGTTCTCTAGAGGAGCATGAATTTAAGTCCAAACTCTGAAGTGAAAACCGACAAAAGTATGTTGTCCTACATTAAAAAAAAGGTGCAATTTTATGAGTGGCAATACCTGTATTTTACCAAGAAATACACTGACGGTCAATGTTTATGCTGTTGGATTATTCACAAACCATTTAGAATTAAACTATTAAACCAATATATTTTTCATTTTTTAAGTATTTAATCTTGATGCCTAACTTGTCCTAAACTCACTTTTACTGGTAGGCTTTTATGACAAGCAGTTTCGCAGTTATTTACCTTGTCATTTAACACTGTTCACGGAACACTTGTGTCGCCTGCCGTGTGCAAGTACAATATTATAAAATTTGAAGACAGGGGGTGCAATTTGTTGTTTAAGTATTAAAGTTTATGAAAAGGGGCATTATAACATCTGCATTGGATAACTGATAAGGAAAAACTGTATAAAGTGTCATGACCACATGTCAATACTTTGCCAAGTTATGAGCTAGGTTAGGTTGCATGTAAAGGTTTTATGAAAAGGGGCATAACTCTGGCAAAATAAATGTCAGATTTTTATTGGAGAAGTGTAACAATGTTCCTTTGGTTAAGAGGAATATATTTGTGAAGTTTCATGAACACAGGTCACAAACCTTTCAAGATATGGCCAGTTATGAGATTGGTTAGGTTTCAGGTTAAAGGTTTATGAAAAGGGACATAACTCTGCTGAAATGAAAGTCAGAGTTATTGGTCATGGATAACAATATTCTGTATAGTAAGATGAATAAGTGTGTGAAGTTTCATGAACATCTGAAGTTATGGCCAGTTATGAGCTCGATTTATTTTTGTGATGTAGCTGAAGAAACCTGGAAATGCACGATCATTTCATTACAACAATGTGGAATGCACTAAATCCAGATATGTATATGAAAAATGCTAAATGTCGACTTGTTATATGGATTATATCATATTTTGTCCAAATGCCTAAAATTCTAACTTTTAAAACAATTTGTTTTGTGGTGCATTTTCAATGATCGCAAGTATATACCTTTAGCCTGGAAATGTTACATTCAGAATGAAAAAGTAGACTTTATGCATAATAGCCAACAGAGTAAAATCGAAATGTGTTGTGAGAGTTTGAATTCAGTGTCTTTAAGAGACATGTAAACACAGATTTTTCAGTGTCTTTTCACATAAAATTTAAGAGACATGTAAACACAGATTTTTTCTGTCATAAATACAGGAAAACAAGCTGATACCTGTTGCACGGTCTGTGCTGGGTGTATCCTGTGGTTGATGTAGGCTCGTGCTTCTGGAGCATTTACATTGATCTACAATTGGATGGAAAAAATTGTTACACATTCTGGCATAAAAGTAAACAGGAGGTCAATGACCTTGAAGCTCTACTGATAGGTGTTGATAGATAGATCAGCATTCCTGTGAAGTTTCATGAAACTCTGTCAAGTAGTTTCCGAGGAGTAGTCGCTACACGTTTTTACTATATAACTCCAGGATTTTTGTTAAGGACCAAGACCTTATCAGGTTGAACATTTTAGAAAAAGTCCCATATCAATATCACTAAATAGTTTTCAAGAAGTAGTTGCTACAAACTTTCTTTTTTTTAATCTATTTTTAGCTTTGGTGGCCATCTTGGATTTCACACCAAAGTGAATTTTTGCTAGGATCAACTAGACATTATGGGCAACTGCTCTACTGATCTTTGATCAGTAGAGCTAACAACTGGTTGCCAGATTTGGATGCAGACTTGCATCGTGGTCAAAGATACTGAGTTAGACAATACCAGTCTTTGAATTAAATTTTTTGTGTCACTAGCCCTAATTCTTATATACTGAATGAAAACCCGTACATTTTCCTTTAGCCCGACTACATAAATTAGTGGGTCGAAGACTGCAATACTGCCGATTGTGTTAAAGAAACATCCATTACTGAGTCTTTATTTACAGCTTGAAGATAAAACAACATTTAACTATGTCACTATGAAATATATCTACTAATAATCAGACTGATAGAGTCATGTACTTCTTATTTATAAGGTAATTTTCCCAACATGTTCAGGATCCTATAAGTTCTATATTTCAAATTGAATCATGCTTGGTATATGCTTGCTTAAAGAGGCACTTCCTATATCTACGCGATTTTTAATGTAAAATATTAAATACTCAATATTACTGCATTTATATGTATACAAAGCTATTTTATGAGTATTCTAAGAAGAAACATGGTTCGTATTCCAGTTCTGTAAATTATTAATTATGATCAAAACAATATCTTGAATAAAATGCTACCCAGCCGTTTATTCCTGCCGAAGAGCTACGAGTTTTTACGATTTTCTCGGACATGCGCAATGCGATTACAAACTATTCGGCACAGTTCCGATAGCAAACGAATCGATCGGAACTCTTCGCTAATCAGACGAGGTTGTTCCGATTGTAAATGAATAAGATCGGAAAATCTCCGCAATCGGCTTGTCTAAAACAATTACAAATACAATTTCAAAAATCCGATCTTTTCAATCCTGTTTTTCCCCAGCAAAACGCATATTACATTGGGTGAAATTATTGCCATTTACCTTTTTCATAGTCCTCTTTATAATTAAGTAAAGTTTATATCAATTGGTGGACAAAAATATATAGGTAGAGCCTCTTTAACAACTTTTTTTATTTTAATTTGGTTTTGAAATTGACATGTACTGTACGATAATCAAGTAAGAGTAGACTAACAGAGTAATCTCGGCCCATGTACCTTATAATGCTAAATTTATTTTCAAATACATATCTTCCACTAACATTCTGTCTCTGTGTAATAATCCAAAGGAATTCAGTTTGGTACTGAACACTGGATTCTTCAGTACATGACAGTGTGTTTTATTATAATTGTGTTAGGACAATGAAAACCCGCACTCAGTACATGTAAAAATGAAACACGTTTTTATTTTCCGTTATTTTTGTCCGCTTTTTGTTTTTGTTTAAATCAAGATTGTATTTTTTTTATGTTAGTGCACATGTCTTTTAGTCCCAGAGATTAACATACAGCGATAAACAGCTGTTTAGGGTTTGTTCTACTTCTTTCAATATATTTAAAAAAACAAAATACCAAGCGTTGCATTTACAAATGTACATGGTGCATACAGTACATGGTGCACCAATTTAAAACATTATAAACTCAGCATAATGTGTTAAATTGGTGCACCACAGTATAAACTGGTCTTTATGACCTATAATTTTGCCATAAAAAATGTTGTTGATTTTGTTTTTGCCACAGGGTGTTGCGCATGCTTATATAGTAGCTATGCTCCTCCTCCTTCATTGTGGAGAAGCCACTACTGACCATCTGGGTCTCACACAGATACAGTAAAAGTGTACTATTCTAAATACTGACCTTTATCCCAGCATTAAACATGGTGACAGCAGTGACTGTCCTGATAACTGCGTTGGTTGCCGGCTTCTGAGTCATCACCCTGAATATAAATATACCATGTCATGTGTTGTACAGTTATATATCAGTGAACGTTTATTAAAATGGACTCCAGGGCCCAGTTGTTCAATTACGCTAACAGAGTGTTAAGCAAACATTTCAAATCTCTCTGACTTTCATATTTCAATTTGAGATTTCGCATGTGATAGCCTCTGACATATGAAGATATAACTAAAAATAAAACAATTTGGGTTTTACAAAATAAATTTCATAAGAAATTGAAATTTGAAAATTTCCGCTAATCGAGTGTTAAACTAACAGAGCTTTGAACAACTGGGCCCAGACAGTTAGCGCAACTTACTGAACATGATTTGTAAATATTAACTACGACTAAAAACATGTTATACTATGTGTGTGTTCATGATTATCTCAACTCCTGGTTTACCGACAACCTCTATTATCTGACATTAAGTGGCGGCACTGAGCGATGTCGGATATAGTAGGTTTCACTGTATATTTTTTAGTCAGCATAATTTTTCTCAAGTTGACAATATTCACTGTCACCCTCTCAGGAATGCAATATTTATATAATATTTATATGATAATAAACAAAATTTAAAAACGAAGTAAAAGCTAAGATTGATATCACTTACAATGATAATGGTTTGAAAAGCCACTTACATTGATATTAATGGTTTGAAAAGCCACATGTTGCTCATGAGTATTCTGTAAGGTAACTTCATCTAGAAATTGTAAAATGTTCACATTGTTGAGTAAATTAACCTTTAACCCGCTACATATATATAATGGACTGTTCTTTCTTTGAAAAAGACCATTTGGAAATTGACTGATCAGCAGCTGGACATTGTTAGAGTTTCTCGAAGGCTGATCTGGGTTTACAATGAACACAAAGGCTATAATAGTCGTGCTTAGTGGGTTAAGGGTTACTACTTGTATACAAAGTTCACATTATGGCAGAAAACTGTACTACATGTAGAGAATGTTTAGTTTATTTAACTGTGCTTAATCACATGCTCCATAAAATGGGTTTCAAAAGACCAATTAAAATACTTAATAACTGGAATATTTCAGTGAAATCTGCAGAAATAACGATATGTTTTTGACGCATTTAAAACGAAATGGTTGTTCAGTTTAAAATCATTGTTGGAACTGAATGGTCCACTATGCCTTTCAAAGGGGCCTTTCCATAGTTACATATTTAATGCGAGAGTTAACTATATAACTATATTTCTGCTGCCTGAATGTCAATCAGACAGAGGTCAAGGTCAATAAATGTGACCTACTGACCTATTTTGATTATGACAGAAACATCTTGGTGACCATTCCTGTATAAAAAGTAGGCTAAAGTGTGCCTGAAACCTTATAAAAGGTAACATTTTCGGAGGCACTAACATATGCAATTGTATAATTGTTGCTGTACGGTTCATCAACACTTTGCTTCTGATACACAGGGACCACCTGGTTTACATTCCTATCCACAGGTGCTACAGGAGCCATTGCGAACCCTATGTGGAGTTTCCCATGAAGTTGCTTAACAATAAATCACAAAATAAACTTACAAATGGCGCCAGGTGTTCAAATGTGTCCTTCTCTGGTCCGTATCCCAACATACTGGGGTGTGGATACCGCTCAAGTCTGAAGGAAAAGATGGTAGTGAAATATGATCCGAATTAGGTTTTATGGAGCATTAACACAAGAAAGGTATATGGATAAATGATTGACATGGCATCATGTTAATTATATGTCCAAGTCAGTTTAAAGTCAAACTGATACTGGATTTAAAAATACAGGTGCTAAATTTAAAGTTTGATAAATACTTCAACTTGAAGATGGCCCATTAGTTCATCCATGATAAGCAAATGTTTCAAACAATTAAAGTATCCATTATCTTACTTTATTACATTACACTTTATTTCAAGAAGGGCACAACACTGTGATTATATGGGAAGATTGTTGACACGTACCTAGCAACGGCATTAGCCAGAATGCCTATGGTTGATTCTGGTGGAGGCATGGACGAGTGACTAGGTGCTCCTTTCACAGTCAACTCTAAATACACCTGACCTTTCTCAGAACTCCCTACTCTGGAAAAGAAAATCATTATATGTATAAACATTTATTATTAAAATTCATTAAAAAAAATGTACCAGGTTCTTACTTTAAAATACAGAATTGCATGCAAGAGGTCATAGGTTCAATCCCTTACCAAAGGCTTTATAAAAGACATGGTACTATAGCTCCCTTGCTTGACATTCAGCATATAAAGAGTACTGATAGAGTACTGATATAGTACTGAAAGAGTACTGATACAGTACTTATAGAGTACTGATAGAGTACTGAAAGAGAACTGATAGATTACTGGTAGAGTACTGATAGAGTACTGATGAATTGGTTGGCCTGGTGTCAGTATAATGTGACTGGGTATCATGTCATGTGTCTATGGTGTGGGATTCTAGTGTGGCAGCAATATAAAGTTGAGCATTGAGCTTACTGGTACAAGTAGACGCTGTCATGTCTCGGTGGTGTATCATGTCATGTGTCTATGGTGTGGGATTCTAGTGTGGCAGCAATATAAAGTTGAGCATTGAGCTTACTGGTACAAGTAGGCGCTGTCATGTCTCGGTGGGGTATCATGTCATGTGTCTATGGTGTGGGATTCTAGTGTGGCAGCAATATAAAGTTGAGCATTGGGCTTACTGGTACAAGTAGACGCTGTCATGTCTCGGTGGGGTATCATGTCATGTGTCTATGGTGTGGGATTCTAGTGTGGCAGCAATATAAAGTTGAGCATTGAGCTTACTGGTACAAGTAGACGCTGTCATGATATGAAAGATTGTTAAACATAAACTCCATATATACACATAATTTTGATGTGTAATAAGTTGTTGATTTTTTTGTATTTAAACTGTCCTTGTTTTTTGCAACGCCACCCACCATGCACGCATCCCAAAAGTTTAAACTTTTTTTTTTAAACTAGCATGGTGTTCCAAAGAACACTTGTGTCACCTGCCATGTGCTTATTTCACCAAAGACCATCAGACTAAAATGAATGTCAGAGTTATTGGACATGGGTAACGACAAAGTGATCCCTAAGTGCTTGCCATGCTAGGCAGGCGACACAAAAATTACTTACTCCAGAGGCCCTTTACGAAAGACAACAGCAAATATTCTAGTGTAGTTCATCTTTTCCATTCAGGAAGATGTTTACAATTCTGACGCTGTCTGATAACCTAAATAATGGTGACGTGATGGTAACCCTTAACCCACTACATATATATAATGGACTGTTCTTTCTTTGAATTCAGACCATTCCATTTATGTGACAAAGGGGTGTGTTGGGGAAAATGACTGATCAGCAGCCAGACATTGTAAACCCTGATCTGGGTTTACAATGGACGTAAAGGCTATTAAAGTCGTGCTTAGCAGGTTAAGGTTTAATTAGCAATTCATGCTGAATTTTACCCACAGAGCTACAGGTTTCTCCATTCCTGGTACGATGTCATGGGTCACAGTTAGACCCTCGTCAACAATAAACTCCAACTGCCTTATGCCACGCTCCCACAATAGATCACTGATGGGTTTGGCACCATCTTCACCGCCCACCTGTGGAGAAATATTGGCGAGATATGAACAACCACCAACATGTGGACGAATTATATGCAATATGTGAACAGGAAAGCTTTATCATTAGGTATTTTTCTGTGTGCATGTGGCTGAAATCATTGTGTGTGCATGCATGCATGTGTTTATGTGTTGTTTGTGTGTACAATTCCAAGATTTATAGTTCCTTCACTGCAAGGGGTTGGGGGGAGAGGGGGCAACATAGATATATGTGTATGAATTGGCCAAAACACATGAAACAACACAGAAATATGATGGGGGAAAAAAACGGGGTTGGGGTGAGGGGGTTGATGGGGGGAGCACATGCCCCAATATGGATGTGAAGTATTAATAAGATGCATAATGCTATAAGAAATCGGATCCCAAACCAAAATTATAGATATATACAACAGCTAACACGCAAACCTTGATCTACCTTTATTGCACATTTTATGGGCCATCATAATTTGGGTTCCATGGGAGCCCAGAAATTGTAGAAGACAAAATTACTTATGCAACCCTTTACAACATACTATAAGGAAACCAATTCCCAAGTTTAGTTGAGCTGGGACAAGAAATATAAGAGATATAGATCTTACACGCAAACTTTGATGTAAAATGAGACACATTTTAAGGGCTATCAGAATTTGGGTTCCATGGGAGCCCAGGGGTTACAGGAACCAAAATTACTAAAGCAGCCCATAAGATAATGCTATAAGGAAGCTCCTGGCCAAATCTGGTTGTGCTAGGATAAGAAATGTAAGAGATATAGGCTTGTAAATACAGCTTACACGCACAATTTGATGTGAAATGGGACACACTTTAAGGGCTATCAGAATTTGGGTTCCATGGGAGCCCATGGGTTACAGGAACCAAAATTACTTATGCAGCCCTTAAGATAATGCTTTAAGGAAGCCCATGGCCAAATCTGGTTGTGCTAGGATAAGAAATATAACAGACATAGACTAAGTCTAGTTAGCACAGCTTACACGCAAACCTTGATGTGGGACGCCGGGGTGACTACATAGGCTCTCTTATTCTTCGAATAGTCGAGCTAAACACGATTGTTTGGCTGTATGCCTACAATCTCTTTAAACAATAATTAAAATATTGTAGTATATCCTGCTTTGTTCCTATGTTACTGTATAGTAAATAAAGATTTTTTTATCAAAAAATGATGCAACATTTAACAAATTATCCCCCTTAATGATGCAAAATTAAACAAATTATCCCCCTTGATTAGCTATTAAACAGATTTTACAAAGAAAATGAAAGCATACTAAACCTCTTCATCATGACCAAACGCCACGTAGAAGCCTCTCTCGGGTTGTCTCCCTTGTGATTCAAAGTAGTTCAGGGCCTCCAGAATACCCTGCATAAAAGAGCTGATTAGATTATTGTGGTTACATACAGTGTAACAGAGCTGATTAGATTACTGTAGCTACATAAATTGTAACAGAGCTTATTAGATTATTGTGGTTACATACAGTGTAACAGTGCTGATTAGAATATTGTAGTTACATACATGGTAACAGAGCTGATTAGAGTATTGTTGCTACATACATTGTAACAGAGCTGAATAGATTATTGTAGTTACATACATTGTAACAGAGCTTAATATATTATTGTAGTTGTAGTAACATACATTGTAACAGAGCTGAATACAGTATTGTAGTTACATACATTGTAACAGAGCTGATTAGATTATTGTAGTTACATATATTGTAACAGAGCTGATCAGATTATTGCAGTTACATACATCATAACAGAACTGAATAGATTATTGTAGTTGTAGTAATATACATAGTAACATAGCTGATTATATTATTGTAGTTACATACATGGTAACAGAGCTGATCAGATTATTGTAGTTACATACATCATAACAGAACTGAATAGATTAGTGTAGTTGTAGTTACATACATAGTAACAGAGCTGATTAGATTATTGTAGTTACATACATAGTAACAGAGCTGATTAGATTATTGTAGTAACATGCATTGTAACAGAGCTGATTATTTTAATTACATACATCAAAACAGAGCTGATTAGATTATTGTAATTACACACATTGTAACAGTGCTGATTAGATTACTGCAGTTACATACATTGTGACAGAGCTGATTAGATTATTGTAGTTACATATATGGTAAACAGAGCTGATCAGATTCAGAGCTGAATAGATTATTGTAGTTACATACATTGTGACAGGCCTGATTAGATTACTGCAGTTACATACATTGTAACAGTGCTGATTGGATTATTGCAGTTAAATACATTGTGACAGAGCCGATTAGATTATTGTATGATGTATTGTTATGTAATTGCTTGTTGGCTTTAAATTATTGTATTTAAACTCCTTTTATTAAATATATTTACATTCACTTGATACTTTCTGTTGAAATTGTTTTTTCTAATTTTGAATAAACTTCATTTTTCAAGTAGGTGAAGCTACTGAACTTGCATCTGATGCACCTCCATAGAAAATGGCTATTCCATAATCTGAAAATACTGATAACATTTGTATTTTTTGCATTTATTTATCATTACCATACTCAAAAGGCACATTATTGTTGGTACTAAAACAACAGTAAAATATTGTAAATGTAACCGTAAAAAAGCAACAATGAAATCGATTATCAATTCCTTCACAGCCATCATTTTACAAAAAACTTACCATCACACCATGCTTAAAGTCTATAGTTCCTCTAGCGTATATAAAGCCTTCCTTGATCTCAGCATCGAATGGAGGGAGTTCCCATTTCTCAGGGTCAGCTGGGACCACATCCATGTGGGCCATCAATAGAAACGGGGTCAGACTAGGGTTGGTCCCCTTGATGGTGTATAGTAGACTGTAGTTGGACACAACTTCATACTGTACAAGCTTGGATGAATGAATCCTGGGAAAAGCTGAAATGAGGAACTCGCATGATTAATGTATTTATTTCCCTTATTGCCCTCCACTTCCACCCTTTTGATTTATCTACCCTTATCGGTTAATCAACCATTTTGAAATACGCACCATTATTGGTTTATCTATGCTTATTATTTTATCCTTTTGATTTATCTACCAATATTGGTTTATCTACTCTTGATTTATCTGCCCTTATTCACTTAGGTACCACTACCCTTATTGAATTATTGGTTTATCTACCCTTATTGATTAGTTTACCCTTTTGATTTATCTACCATATCAGTCGATCTGCCTTTATTGATTTTCCTTACCTTATAGGTTTATTTAGCTGGCCTTAATGATTTATCTACCTTTAATTATTAAAAACATCGCCAGAAAGTGCAAACTGGAGTCATGGTGCATGCTCTACAGATTACAGATATTCCTCATATGACATGTCATAGCTCTATGGTAGGTACCAAATATAACACCATAACAGCTCTGATTCTCACAGCTGGAGTACAAGTTGACCTAAAGGGGCTGCATGACCAAGTGGTTAGCAAACTTGTCTCTCAATCCAGACGTTTGTTTCCCAGTGGGGTCATTTCACAGGTCTTTCAAATTCATATTAATGCGGATGTAAAGAAGTTGGTTTCATATGCAGGTAGAGAGAGCCATATAAATTATCCTATGTATGTTAAAGATCTCTATGAACTTCTTTACAAAAAGCCTGTAAACGTTTTCATGGAAATGAAGCTGCCGTGTCATCAGACTTGATTGTGTGCAGTATCGGAAGAAAGCAATCTGACAGAAAGAAGCATTCAGACTCCCACATAAACATTGACAAACTTGAAGAAGTTCAACGACGAGCAGCACGATGGACTATCAGGGAGTAAGTATACGTATACTTACTCCCTGGGACTATGAACGAGTACTACTCAAGTGTTACTCAAGTGTTACTTGTATGTTGGAGAGGCTTGGATGGAGGTTGTTACTTGTATGTTGGAGAGGCTTGGATGGAGGTTGTTAGGCCAATGCTTAGCAGATGAGCACCTCAGACTGAGTCTGTCTATTTTATGAAATAGTGCATGGAATAGTTCCTTTTACACAACATTTTGAACCAAACCATAGGGTTTCCAGGTATTGTCACTCCAGGGCTTTTTTCAACAAAATTGGGAAGAGGCCCAGGCCTGTCCATTTTGGGAAAAAAGAACGCGCTTATTTCTCATTTTGGGAAAAATACAAGGTTTCATAAATAAGGTAAATATGACCTTAATATACTTTATTTATATTGTCATCCATTATTTACCATAATTATTAACTTTTCCAAATCGAAATTTACTGGGCAGCCAAAAACACACTACAGAATTCATGCTTTTTCTCAAATTCTGAGAGACTGCTGTTTTCCGATTGGGAAATATTTCTGCCACAGTTGGGAAAAAACAGTCCAATTTTTTGTTGGGAAGAGGCCCTTTACAGGCCTCTGTTATATAAGGTAAAAAAGCCCTGCACTCAATGACGTTTAGACAGATCCATACAGGAGTTCACTACTATAAGTATACTCATTCTTTCCTCTGACTGTTGTCCAATGGAAATCGCTCCCAGGTGATATGTTGTGCTTCAGAAAATCTTGATTCATTCCATCTGACTGTCAGCTGCATCCATCAGGTCAGACCGTAATTTAAGTGCATAATAAGTGCAAATGACTGTTTTAACCCTTCTTTTATATTTTATCTTGTTTTTAACACCTTTACACTGTTTTTCTCCTCAGACCTAATTTTTTTCACCTTTTCCCGTCTACTAACAAGACATGACGGACATTTTCCCAATTATACCTGTGAGGGCGTGAATCTGAATCAGCAGGATACTCTCATCCTTTATACTGAAGATCACAGGAGGGTCAGTTTATTGTAGTGTTTATAACCATCAACTTCAACCATCCAACCTCCGTAAGCGAACTGACACACATTTGTTCACATACCAACACATTTTAGCCTACGACTAAAACCAGTAGGCACTACTGCACCCGCCGTTGATAGCGGTGAAAGGTGAGTGTTGTAGTCAGAGGGCTAGACCAGTAGATACTACTTCACCCGTCGTTGATAGAGGTGAAAGGTGAGTGTTGCAGTCAGCGTGCTAGACCAGTAGACACTACTTCACCCGCCGTTGATAGCGGTGAAAGGTGAGTGTTGCAGTCAGCGTGCTAGACCAGTACTGAGTAGACACTACTTCACCCGCGATTGATAGCGGTGAAAGGTGACTGTTGCAGTCAGCGTGCTAGACAAGTAGACACTACTCCACCCGCCGTTGATAGCGGTGAAAGGTGAGTGTTGCAGTCAGCGTGCTAGACCAGTAGACACTACTTCACCCGCCGTTGATAGCGGTGAAAGGTGAGTGTTGTAGTCAGCGTGCTAGACCAGTCGACACTACTTCGTCCGCCGTTGATAGCGGTGAAAGATGACTGTTGCAGTCAGCGTGCTAGACCAGTAGACACTACTCCACCCGCCGTTGATAGCGGTGAAAGGTGAGTGTTGCAGTCAGCGTGCTAGACCAGTAGACACTACTTCACCCGCCGTTGATAGCGGTGAAAGGTGAGTGTTGCAGTCAGCGTGCTAGACCAGTAGACACTACTTCACCCGCCGTTGATAGCGGTGAAAGGTGAGTGTTGCAGTCAGCGTGCTAGACCAGTAGATACTACTCCACCCGCCGTTGATAGAGGTGAAAGGTGAGTGTTGCAGTCAGCGTGCTAGACCAGTAGACACTACTTCACCCGCCGTTGATAGCGGTGAAAGGTGAATGCTGCTGTCAGCGTGCTAAACCAGTACTGAGTAGACACTACTTCACCCGCCATTGATAGCGGTGAAAGGTGACTGTTGCAGTCAGCGTGCTAGACCAGTAGACACTACTCCACCCGCCGTTGATAGCGGTGAAAGGTGAGTGTTGCAGTCAGCGTGCTAGACCATTAGACACTACTTCACCCGCTGTTGATAGCGGTGAAAGGTGAGTGTTGCAGTCAGCGTGCTAGACCAGTAGACACTACTTCACCCGCCATTGATAGTGGTGAAAGGTGAGTGTTGCAGTCAGCGTGCTAGACCAGTAGACACTACTCCACCCGCCGTTGATATCGATGAAAGGTGAGTGTTGCAGTCAGCGTGCTAGACCAGTAGACACTACTTCACCGCCGTTGATAGTGGTGAAAGGTGAGTGTTGCAGTCAGCGTTTTAGACCAGTAGACACTACTCTACCTGCCGTTGATAGTGATGAAAGGTGAGTGTTGCAGTCAGCTAGCTAGACCAGTAGACACTACTCCACCCGCCATTGATAGTGGTGAAAGGTGTGTGTTGCAGTCAGCGTGGTAGACCAGTAGACACTACTTCACCTGCTGTTGATAGTGGTGAAAGGTGAGTGTTGCAGTCAGCGTGCTAGACCAGTAGACACTACTTCACCTGCCGTTGATAGTGGTGAAAGGTGAGTGTTGCAGTCAGCGTGCTAGACCAGTAGACACTACTCCACTCGCCATTGATAGTGGTGAAAGGTGGTGAGTGTTGCAGTCAGCGTGCTAGACCAGAAGACACTACTTCAACCGCCGTTGATAGCGGTGAAAGGTGAGTGTTGCAGTCAGCGTGCTAGACCAGTAGACACTACTCCACCCGCCATTGATAGTGGTGAAAGGTGGTGAGTGTTGCAGTCAGCGTGCTAGACCAGTAGACACTACTTCACCCGCCGTTGATAGCGGTGAAAGGCAAGTGTTGCAGTCAGCGTGCTAGACCACTCGGCCACAGATGCGTGTTGCAAAATACAAAGATAGACAAATGAATAATGAACACAAGTTTACCAAAATGAATACGAGCTGACTGAAGTTGTGTGTGTGTGTGTGTGCTGTGTGGTGTGTGTGCATGCCTGTGTGTATAAACGTTTATTTTAGCGAGCAGACCTCGGTTTAAGTCTCAACTGAATCCGAAGGACTGCTAAGGTAGAAAATACTTTTTATAGGGACACATGGCAATCTGGAAGTGTTTAACAAGCATTGAAATTATTGTTTTGATTTATATAATTTTATATCCACTATCTAGTATCATTTTCACTTTAAACTTGCATATAATTAAATAAAATATTTAGTTTCAATGTTATTCACTGATTTTAGTATAAGTTAAAATATATTATTGGTGCATTATTATCAACAGTTAATTATAATATGTAAAAACAATTTATTTGATAATATTATTATAATTAATATTAATAACTGAACACATGCAAGTCATACAGAAAAAATAGCAGGACATCGTGAGTTTTAAAAAAATCAGATTGCCATGTGTCCCTTTAAATATTTTGATAACCCAATTTCGGTCCAGTACATAGAATTACCGGAATAGACCCATTTACCGGAATATATCATAAAAATACTGAAATAGACTTTTTAAAATTGATATATGCTAAAATATTGATAGAATACATTACTTACAGTATAAGAATATTAATGATAATATACTAGTAGCTTGACTAGTGTATGAACACTTGATTGTGTATGAACAATTGTATTTATGTATGTATAAATCAGGGGCGTAGCGTGGCCGTTTTTGAAGTTACTCCAAAATGAGCAGAGTAGCTGCGAATCGAGCCGCCTCGCGGCGAGTGGGGGTAGGTGCGGGAGGGGGTGACCCCATCCCGCTGGTGGGGGTTCAAAAATTTTGGAAAATAGAACGCAAATAATGCATTCTCCTGAAGTTTTGAAGGGGAAAGACCAGCAACGTAAAGTATTAGTTAACACTGTTTGTCACTTGAATCGGATAACTTTGTCTGTAAAATTATATACCAATATAATGTCGTGAAAAAATACTATACTTCATTTTGGAGAACAAGTTAAGAATAGACATACCTGTGCATTTTGTGTCTGTAAAGCATTTCCTTGTAATTAAACTTAAAAAAAAAATTAAACCAATTTCAGAAAGTAATTTGAAGTTGGGACATCATACAGAAACAAAAAACGAACTTGCTATTTATGCGATAATATTCAAATGCGAACGTCTACATACTCACCGTAGAACTTGCATTTTTACTAACTTATGGTGAACAAATTTAGACAAGTGTCTTATGTAGGCCTACTATTGCAGTATAGTTTAAACATCCCTTAATAGTCTGATCTAAGCCGCCAGTCACTTAAATAATGGTTAGCGAGTGCCTACCTGTCAGGAGCCACAGTAGTGGATAGCAATAGGGAAGACAATGGCATCATCACGATGAGCCAAATCTGGCAGATATTTTTAATGGGAGTGACACTGTAATCAACAAGCACTTTACTTTACATAAATGCGTTTACACACGAAACAATAATGCGAGACGCCTTTCTTTTCTACGCGCGAAGATGTCTACCACCTCTTCCACATTAATTTCTCGTTCCCTATATATGTTGAGGAGGCCTAGGCCCGACATCCTCTCCGTCGTCATGGTGTTCCTTAGATATGTCTTGACGCGGCGCATGGTGCTGAATGAACGTTCAGCCGTGGCAGTGCTGACTGGCATTGCCAGTAATACCTCCAGACACATCCGCACGTTCAGGTAAAGGTCTGGGCTGGATAGTTCCACAGCCTTTTCGAGGGTATCTGGTTTGGGCTCTGGTCGGACAGCGAACCACCTGGCTTGCCACCTCTTTACTTCACGAACAAACAGGTCTAGGTCGGGTTCAATATCTGGCAGAAAGGTTTCATGAATATTGCCGATGATCTCTGCAGTTAAATTATCCACCTGTGTCGGTATAAGGTACTGTGCATTGTACCTGGCAATAGTCGAATCTGTATATCTGAGATGAGGTGATCCACGAAGGGCAAATACATATTTCTTCTCCAGAAATCGGACGGAGTCACCGCTGGTACATTAGGTCGGTTTCTTTGAAGACCAGCGTGTCGTGGAATACTAGGTTCAACACCGACCTGGTTGGCTAGGTTGACTGCCTTGTCAAACAATACATTCCACACCTCGGCGTCACCCCTTTCGGCCTCTAACAGTACTACACCAGCCCGCGTTTCAGTAACGGCGACTACAAGGTCGCATGTTTTCTTCTGTAGCATTTTTGATAAAGGCGCGACCGCTGAAAGAACGTGCTCTACTGCAATCAGACTTATGATAAACTCGAATGTGAGTATCGCCTTGTGGTAAGAGGCTGCCTTCGTGTCGCCATGTTCTGTGGCCAGCTAGCTGGTGAAGGGATGATTCGACAGCGGTGAAGGATGAGAGGAAGGTGAAAAGAGCGTCTGCGCGTGCTGCCCAACGAGTCTCACATAACGACTACAGTTTTGTGCGCCAATTCATTTCCTCTCTATCCACTGGATTGATGTTCTCTCGAAAGCACAATAATCGTTTCGCTGAATAATTGAATGCAAATGCAATAGTTTGGACCATGTCCATCATGTTCGGGCGTATGGTTCTTTTGAAGCATGAACGAAGGCCAGATTCAAACAATGTGCCTTGCAGTGCGTATAAACAGCCCCAGGTATCTGTGCCTTCACACGAGCCTGCACACCCCGGAATCTGCAATTTTATAAATATGAGGAATAAAAGTTATATTATTACATCGTGTCTGTAAAAATGAGTCAATAGTCTACCCTGTACACACATGCCTATACTGTAATGTAAGCTAAAAGTAAAATCGCGGAAATCAATGGTAAAAAAATGGCAATACATTTTATAGCAATACATTATCAATAATGGATTAAGTGTTTCAACATGACAAAGCGTACAGACATACAAAATGTATGTATACCAAGTGCGGTGGCCTAATGGACAAGGCACCCGCCTCGCACCTGGGAGGTGGAATCCGGTTAAAGTCCCTTCATAGGCGGCGTTTGCTACTGAAGAGTGACGACCATTTGGTGAGCCATCAACTAATTAAATAATTAATACCGATATAAAGTTTGAATTACTACAAGAATGACAATGGAAGTGTGCTAAGTTCAACTTTGGTTACGTACACTCCACTCATGTTGGCTGCCCCATCATAGCCCTGTCCTCTCATTTTAGGTAGTTCAACACCTGCGGCCTCTAGATTATGCAGAAACGCCTCAGAGAGAGCTTCGCCTGTCGTTGACTTACACATGGCGAAGCCGATGAAGTCTTCACGGAGTGTTTTAGAAGAGGAGTCCCAGAATCTAAAATAAATAGGTCAATAATTATAATAAGCAATTGAATGGTTGTTTCCATTAAAACGTCTTACAGTATAATTTAACTTAATATTTTAGTTTGCATAACATTCGGCCAAACTCTGTACTATAAACAAATACACACATGCTATTATTATTATTGGCTTTGTTCAATATGTAGAGAAAATAAATTAAATAAACTATGCTAGTAATGGTTTGATTTAATTATTGATTATTCCATAACGTCTTGTCATCTTTACCTTACACATAGAGCCATCTGCTCCATAGTCCCAGCGTCCGTTGCTTCGTCTGCGATAAAACCAAAGCAGCTTGCTTGGTTGCAGGCGTTCACTATCCCCTTAACCAGCATGTCCCCACTGATCTTTATCAACTCATTTTGGATGTCTGGGGAGTTGTACTTAGTACACGGATCGGCGTGTTCTAGATGATCTCTTAACAGTTCGCTGTGTTTTGCCTGTAAACCAATTTAACGATTTAGATCATTTGTATAGACTAAATTGGCCGCTATTTAGTAAGCAGGATTCGGGTTCAAATGATCAATTGAAAAGAATAGCGGTAAATAAACAATAGACAGATCAGATGAACCCGATTCCTGCTCACTAAACAGAGGCCACTGTGAGCAAGCGGCCATATGTGTATCATATCATGTACGTGTTACTATACTGATTTTGCAACAATTTAGCCCGTGGGTAACTGCACTTTCAGCTTATATAAACGTATAGCATACCAAAAAGACTAGTGCATACCAAAAAGATATGCATGTGTACTGGATTTATTTTCTAAAATAGGCTTACTGGTACTAAAACTAGCAACATTTAGCATTTACTGTTCATTAATAAGACTATTGTGATTTATATGTATTTATACGAGGTTTAAATATTGAATCCACGCAGCGTAATATCTATTTCGGTGCAGTAAAGTATTATAGGAATTGAACAGGTCATATAAGAAAGATATGTGAACTCGATTACATGTGTATTTTTCTAAAACAACTTTTAACAACCTGGAAATGAAGGAGTGCTTGGAAGTTGCTGTGCTGGTCCTCGTGCCCTCGTAAAGCAATGTTCTGCTTTCCACAGACTACAATCGCCTCCACGATCGAAATGAGGATTTTTCTGTTATTCTCGACTTTACTGTTGTACGCTGACGACAGTGAACACGCGATGTCCTTGGACTTCCCCTCTAGGATGCTGACGAACCTATCAGAAGCCTCCATCGACGAATAGTGAACATCTGCAAACATTAAATATAATCTCAGGTATTGGAACTCAAAAGAAAATACATGGCTAAATGCACCAAGTAATGAGCAATCCTGGCTATAGTGACCTTTCTGACCAGACCGATCAGTATGGAAGCCCGATCCCCTGATACTAAAGGGGTTATCTAATCGTTTTAATCAGTAGCCTAGGTAAACCTTTGCTAGTCCTGTACAGCTTTATACATGTTTTAATACAGTTAAAATCGGCTCACCCGCTGCCGGTGCATGATCTTTGTCTGTACTGCAACTTTAACTGGTCTAAGTAAAACATTATATTTTCGTGAGCTACGGTTCAAATGTGGACTAAACGCGTGTATAGGATGCACTTTAACCTGGTAGGCATATAAACTTAGTTTTCTTTTACAAAGACCTCTCGTAAAACCGACTAGTCTACAGGAGAAATTCATAATAATAAATAGGCCAATGTTACGAAGATGATTTCTGCAGCCAGTGCTTACATCATTGGAACAATTTAGAATAACGTGTACATATAACATATATATGTTGGGCCCTACTTACCGATCTGCTTTGATACATTGCTCCAGTCCGTTAGAGGGGTCGATACGAGCACCTTAGCCTTACTGTCATTTCCGACAAACAGGAAACACGGGGCGCAGTATGCACCATCCACTGACACAGAACACCTCAACCATGAATTCTTTTTAAACCATTCCCAGCCTAGCTTTTGACATCTACCGCCAGTGTACCTTTTTAAGAAAAAAATGCGGCGCCTTTTATTTTTTGTGCAGTATACATACAAATAAAATCGACGTGGGTCAGCTTTGTGACAATTTTTTCCAAAATGTTTGCTTACGATTATACAGTAACTGTATGATAGATTAGCATTTGATATTTTGATTCAATAAAATCGAAATGATTAGATGAGGACTATTGAAATTGTGCTGAGGCTAAACAATTGTTTTGAACTTCAAGTTCATGCTATACTGTAGATACCTGACTGGGAAGGGGTAATGTTGTACTTCGTCCCACTTTGAGTTTAAAAACTTCAATCTGGTGTTATCTTCTGTAACCCTCTCGGGCGTTCCTCCCGAAAACATATCTGGGTACGGAGGTTCATGACTTAAAGCTGAACTCGATGCCATTTCAAATATTCACGCGTTGTAAACAAATCATTCGGATCGCAATATACCCCAACGATAAAGAGTATACAAACCGAGTATTGATTTTAAAATAAATACACGCGGTATACTACCCAAATTTATTAACGCGACAACAAACTACAGCAAATATTTTTAGATTTTAAAAAACTGATTTTCATTTTCATATTTGAAAATGCTAGTTGAAAAACCTTTCCCCCGTCACCCCCTTCAGTTTTTATTGCAGATTTCAACTTTTAAGGCTTTTTTTTTTTTTTGCCTTTTCATTTTTCATGTTACGCCATGGCGTAATGGAGTATGCCACGCTACGCCGCTGTATAAATGACGATGTACGTATACAAGTTAAATAAAATATATGTTCTGTTCTGTATTTTTAATACGAGACACATATTTATATATTCATTGTTTTGGTATGAGCAGGGTATGAGACACAATATAATTTTATTTATTGATATTGTTATTGACAATTTTAAAAAGTTCTTTTGAACAACAGTGTTAAAAGGGCCTTGGTATAGATGTTGACAATTTTGAGATGTTCTTTCAAACAATATTGTTTTGCCTTAAAAGGACCTTTATAATACATAAAACATTATTTCCTGGTAGATGAGAAACATCTATGAATAGCAGATTTCAAGATTCTCATGCAACCTGCCTTGGCTCCAGGATGAACCAAGTCTTCGACATAATGGTGATGGAACTGCAGCTTCTTCATGACATTTTTGAGGCTGACGTAACAGAGCGCATCTTAGCATTACAAAAGTCAATTTCAGTAATTCTGTTGTGTATTCCGGCATTTTTAGCTAAAAATTAGTGTATTAAAAAGACTATTTCAGATTTATAGATAATAAATAGTCTATTGCCTATTTCGGTCATTCTCTGTTGTATTCCGGTATTTTTCGCAGATTAATGTCACAGAAACACATATTCATTAACATATATTAATTAAATGACATAAAATTTACGCTAAGTTAGAGAATAAATAGTGTATAAATAGTGATTAAAAAGTCTATTTCAGTAATTCCATGGTATATTTCGGTAAATAGGTCTATTCCGGTAATTCTATGCACCTATTTTCATTACACCATGGCGCTACCTCAAAACTTGACTCAACTTCAAGTTGCCCTGGAGGCCAGTAATATAATTGTGCACATGATTATGGAAAACTTAAATAAATGTGAAACCTGATTGAATGAAATTGACAAGTTTGTCGAGTTCATCTCTGTTATAATCATGTGGTTCTCTGGCAACAGTTTTAAATCTCAGGGTTTGTCGAAACCTCTCCAGTACCTCACTTGTTGCAGGGATAAAATCAAAGTCCGACTTTTTACACTCCACTACCTTCGTTTGATGAGTGTGTAATGTTAGTGTTCTTAATGCAATTATCGTTATTAGAATGACCATCACGAAGGAAATGAATGATAAAACATTTCTGACAACTGTCATTTTGAAAATCAATAGATTCGGTTACTTAAATGAAATTTTCTTGAATGAATTCAACGTTTTAAAATATGTAAACAACGAGGAAATGTTACTCTAACTGTTGAAAGTCTAGGAATTATCGCCGCAATTATTTCCCTTGTCCCGCTTGCAGGAAACAAGTTTGCGCATGTGTGAAGTGAAATTCCTGGCGACGATCAACAAGAATGAAAACAAAGTCATGTCATGAAGAAAAATGATTTTTCTTGTGAACAACAATGAATTACAGGTAGTTAAAAACAAGAAATTATACAGTTCATATGTTATTACAATTTAAATATGAAAATGTGAATACTTATCTAATTGACACAAATGCAAAATTTTAGGCACCTGTTTGTTACCCCACCCACCACAGAAATAAAGTACAATTTTATGTTACAATTTATGGTTGTTTCGCCAGCATCAGCATCTGAGTTACCAACTTGTAAAGGCGTTTCATGTTTTGACATATGCCACAACATGTTAACTACTGAGCTCTTCACGAAGTGGCACACCGCAGACTTCGTTTTTGAACGGCAATATCCTATCATTAATGATTTTACTGGATTTTATTTACATTTGTTAGCTCCAACATTTTGATAATAATTGTCATCTAGTCACCTTTTTTTCTAAATATCATATCCTGGTGTTACCAGTTCTCGATGGTCTAAGCAAGCATCGGTACAAAATGAACACAGACTCGCGTCTTATCAAACTTAATTATTCTCCAGCAGTGCTCGAAAAGTCGGATAGTCTGACGCCCGGGGCTCCTCGAAATCCATTCTGGGCCTGTCTCATTTTGCAGACAAGAAGCCCGTCGGGCCTGTCTAAAAAAAAAGAATCCCCCAAAATCAATTTTACTTGATCTCAAGATCCTCAAGACAAATACTCCAATGTATATTGTGAATTGTGAAAACACTTGCAAATGTGATATAAACACATTGAAACAAT